>CAUYRH010102140.1:0-18658 GCA_963574655.1 Perodicticus potto | reverse complement strand
AGGCCAAGGCCCCAGGCCCATACCCTCTGCAGCTCCTGCCTGGGTCAGACAGCTGTTCTCACGCCTTCACCCCACCACGTGCACACCAGGTGCTGAGGCCCAGCAGTGGGGTGTGTGTGTATGTATGAGAGAGAGAGAGAGAGAGAGAGAGAGAGAGAGAGAGAGAGAGAGAGAGAGTCCCCAGAGCAGGAGGAGCTGGGAGGGATGTGAGCCCAGATAGGAGACGGGGCTGCTGGTGCTCCACAGCCCACTCTTACTTGACAGAGAGTTAATGGTTATTCTGAGCCAGCTCTGGATTCTGCCTCTTTACAGTAAAGCAGGAAGAGCAGTGGACTAAGAGTCAAGACATGAGCCCTCAACTTGGGTTTGCATCTCATCAAGGGAAAAGGGGATTTAAAGTGTAAGGAGAAGTCCCCACACTTCAGCAGCAAGAGCTTCTCTCCCTTTCCTCTCGGGGAAGGAGGAGCAGGGGACCAGTTTTCCTAATGTGTCCCTGCTGAGTATTATGGTGGCCACTGTGCACATTGACCATGCCCTTGCAATTTAGACAGTCTTCTATAAAGGTATTAGAAAGCGTCCTTTACTTAGGAATCTGGATATACTTGAAACGACTAGCTCAGAAGTGAGCTTATTGTATTTTGTTTATTCAACAGTTAACCTATCATAATTGTGCTTACATCAGCCACACATAACACAAGGCACCAGATCAAAATGGGCCATGTGCTAAACACTGGCCCAGCTTCCCTGGGGTGGCATTGACCTCCTTAGACAGAATCGACTTAAGTACCATCTAGGTTCCCGTCACTTGCCTCATCCTGAACCTGCCTATTCTGCTGAGCCATTTCTGCTTCCCACGCTGGCTCACTGCCTGTGAGGCTCTGCTCTGGTTATGTCCTTGTGCAGGGAAGATGTACCACTCTCCCAAAGCTCTCAGGCATTTCTGCTCTGGGGGAATCAAAATTTAGCCTTCAAATTACTGTGTTCATTATGGTGTTTCTGGGTTTCTAGCTGTTTCTGGTTGTATGTGCTACTGCAGAGATTGATGTAATGGGGAGAGATAGCTCTTTTCTCAAGTGAAGTGACAACAGCTGCTGGGAAATGCAGCCTTGGCTCAGTGCTCGCTTTACCCCCAGAGCTAAGCCTAGCACACCAGGCATCTACATCAACACTGGTCAGTTTCCAGAGCTCACTTCATCTTACTGTTTTGCCAAGGTGACCTCCATTCATTCCCTCGGGCCTGGGCAGGCACATTGGTTAATATCATGTGACTGGGTCACAGGATGCCCAGATGTTTTGGTTAAACATTATTTCTAGATGTATTTCTCAGGATATTTCTGGAAGAGATTGACATTTCCTTTGGTCATCTGAGTAAAGCAACCCATTGAAGGCCTGAAGAGAATAAAAGGCTGAGTAAGAAAGAATTCTTTCCTGTACATGACTGTCTTTGGGCTGGGACATCAGTATTCTGCCTTTGGTCTTGGACTCAGACTGGAACTTACACAATGGGTTCTCTTGGTTCTCAGGCCTTTTGACTTGGCCTGGAACTACACCATTGGCTCTCCCGGGGTCTCTACCTTGCTGGCTACAGATCTTGGACTACTCAACCTCCATAATTATGTGAGCTAGTTCTTTATACTAAATCTATTTATATCTATCTATCTATCTATCTATCCATCCATCCATCCATCCATCCATCCATCCATCCATCCATCCATCCTGGTTCTACTTCTCTGGAGATTAATACAATAGAGCTAAGTCAACTGGGCAAGGCTTAGCAGGCAGATACCCCAGTTTGTCTCTCTCCTCTTTTGGATATAAGACCAAGAGTTATTATTGATCAGAGGGTCCTCTGACAATAATCTAGCTTGGCCATTTTATTTTTTTTTTATAATGTTTTATTTTATCCTTATGTCATTTTATTTTATAGGCTTGGCTGTTTTTACAACCGACCTCCTGCCTGTTTCTCTGCAGTTATTCTTGATCATAGCTGCAGTCCCTGGGAGGTACCCTCTCCAGGGGGATTTTGGCAGAAAGGGGAGCATATGTCAGGGGACTGGGGAGGCTGGAAGAAACCTTCTTTGTCTGTTTAATGTTTCATTAGAGTCCATGTGGCAATATATATAAACCAGTCCCATGGTGGGAGAATTCAGAATAAATTATTGCCTGTAATTTCCTGTTTGGCGTTGATTTTGTAGATTGGAGACTGAAGATGAGAACAGCTTGGTATTATTATGCCAATATCAGTGTTGAAAGTCCCACAAATTCCTCATGAGTCCTACAATGTCAGAGCCATATATAGCCTTAGAGACCAGACAGTCTAACTCTACATAATAATGATGAGGTTTAGAGACCCAAATAGGCTGAAGGTCACGTGTTGAAGAAAGACACAATTTTGGCTATGATATTAGCTCAGCTTCAGCACCCTAAGGCACAGATTTTAATAGGTGTGAAAGATTGTTTTAAGGCAGCCAAAGCCTGTTATTACTTAGTGAAGGTCCCCACCAGGGCAATTGGCCTGCATTTTCTCTCTGTACTGTTCCTTAATGTGTGCCTATGGCCCAGCCTTGGCATTTTGAATTCTGCTTCATTTGGCAGCCAAATGCAGCTTTGGGCTGCTGAGGGCTGTTATGAAGCAGAGAGTGCCCAGGGCTTGGACAAGCCAATTACCCAGTGGGACCCTCAGTTTTATCATCTTTTAGGTGTGGTAATCCCTGGCCAGCCTCCGTGACAGAGCTAGTACAAAAGAGCTCTGTAAATGGAAAGGCATTTTTTGCAACAACAAAGCCATGACCTGATAGAGTTTAGTGCTGAAAGGAAAATCTTCTGTCTAAGGCTCCAACTCATGTCTTGAAATTGTCTCCTAAATACTCACCACCCCCAGGCACCTCACTTCTGATCCCCAATGCCAATATACCAACCGGAGAGAGATATTACCCTTTCATGGGCTGACCAAGTGAATCTCATGCTGTACCAATCTGTGTGTTCTACTGGGTCTACACGTTTTCTTCTTACTCTTGGAAAGATTTTTTTGACTAGTGATTACATTTGATTGATTCTCCTTTGTATACCCTATAGAGCTATGTTAGTTATTCACTGCTGTGTAACAAATCACCCCCAAACCTAGTGGCCTTAATAACAGTATTTATTCTCCTCCCCCACACCATGGTTTGTTTGGAACAGAAATTCTGGAGCAGCATGGCAGAATGGTTCTGGCTCAGGGTCTCTCCTGAGTTTGCAGTCAGATGTCAGCTGGGGCTGCTGTCATCTGAAGGCTTGACTGGGGCTGGACATCCCACTTTCAAGATGGTTCACTCACAGGGCTACTACATTAATGCTGCCCATTAGAGAGGCCTCAATTTAGCCCTATAGCACACCAGGAATGTCTCACATCATGGCATCTGGTTTCTCTCAGATTCCCAAGAGTCCAAGGCAGAGGCTGCACTCTTTTATGACCCACCTTCATTTTCTCTGTATTTTATCAGGCACACAGTCAGCTGTAGGAAGGGACTGCATGAGGGCAAGACCTCCAGGAGGCAAGGATCAAAGGAGGCTGGCTACCTCAGTCTACCTACTGGCTCTTGGTAATTCATATCCCTCCCACGCTAAAGTAAACTCATCTCTTTCAAAGCCCCCCAGTGTCTCATCAACATACAGCATCAGTCTGAAGTGCTGGGCCTTGTTATCTAATCAGGTCCAGGTTGAGAGCTCATCCTGCATAATAATTCTTCATCTATAGGCCTGTGAACAAAAGGAACATGGTGTCTTCCCTCTACCTGACATATGATGGTAGAGCAGGCACAGGACAACCACTATAGATCCTCCTGTTAACACGTTGCTGACCAGTTGTGAGTTACCTGGCAATGTGAATAGTTTCTGCATAAAATTGCCGATCAAGCAGCTGTTCCCTGATTCATTTCTACAATTCCCAGTTGTCCTGATTTCAGCCTATTTTATTCTTTCTCCCCTCCTCATCTCTCAACTGCTTATAATAGAGAATCACTTAGTGCCTCCAACATCTTAACACATTGCTGACCAGCAATTTTATGCAGAAACTATCTGTGTTACCAGGTAACTTGTGATTGGTCAGCAACATGTTAAAAGAAAAAAAAAAACCAGGGAAAATGAGGGGTGCACAAGGGTCCTTAGCAATTCTGAAATTCTGCTGGGCACAGGGACAGATGAGAACTCAGTCCTACTGCCTAAGAATGGTTCTCCATGTCTCTTGGCCATCCGCTCTGCACTCAGAGGCAGAAGCTCTGAGTCATCCTTTCTTTGCTGTCAGAAACAGTCAGTGTTTGCATCCGAGTGATTTTATCAGCCTGTTTTCTTATAATTGTTTGGCAGTCCAAAGGCCCATTTTCATAGTGTACTGTCTCTGACTGTTTTAATCCAAGCAGGCAGTGTTTTGGATGATGTAATCGTCTTACAATCATTGTAAGATTCTGTGAATCTTATTGGCATTCACTCCATTAGAGAAAAGTCATGACCACAAGTATCAATGAAATAAGCTTGTTTGCATCCTGAGTTTCCTGTAAGGCTGCTGTGGGTCAGCGCACTTAAGATTACCGGAAGCCCTATTGTTTACTGATGAGGATCTGTGAGGAATTTTTCTTTTTTTTCTTTTGTTTTCCTATTTTAAGCACCACCTTGAGGTTTTAATAAGGGTTTTAAGTTCATTCCCTCAGCTAAATCTTTAGACCACATTTTTCCTGTTAGTTCACTAGATTTGATCTTTGCCCGGAGGTCATTTTAAAATTTTAGTATCATTTCCTGTCTGGAGAGTCTTAGAGTAAGACGTTTTTCTTTTCAAACCCAGCAAATCTGGGCTCCTTTATGCTTAGTGGTTCTTTCTTTTCTTTTTTTTTTTTTTTGCAGTTTTTGGCCGGGGCTGGGTTTGAACCTGCCACCTCCGGTATATGGGGCCTGCGCCCTACTCCTTTGAGCTTCAGGCGCTGCCCTGATGGTTCTTTCTTTAACATGTCTTCTCTCTTTCCTTATTTTATCATAAGTGACCAGAAGCCAAATGGCACCTTCAATGTTCTACCTAGAAATTTCCTTTTCTAGATCATCCAATTCATTAGGTACGTTTTCTATTGTACCACAGAACACAGTTTTGCTAAATTTACCAATGTCTGTGTCCCCTTCCCCCACCCACACACGCATATTGGTGTGTTGAAGCCCTAACCCCAGTTTGACAGCATTTGGAGATTGGGCCCGTGAGGAGATGATAAAGGTTAAATGAGGTGACGGGGGTGGGATACTAATTCCACAGGGCTCATGCCCTTACGAGAAGAGGAAGGGACACCAGAACTCCTCTCCTCCTGGTGAGGACGTGACAATAAGGTGACCATCTGCAAGGGAGGAGGGGAGCCCTCACCATGCATCAAACCAGCCAGCACCTTGATCTTGGATTTCCTAGCCTCTGGAACTGTGGGAAATAGGTTTTATTGTTTAAGCTGCCCAGTCTGTGGTTTTTTTGTTTCAGCAGTTCAAGTAGACTAATAGACCATACATAGAGATTCCCTTTTTCCTTCCATCTTCCAATATTTTCTTTCGTTCTCTTAGACACTCATGGATAGCCATCTTGTGGTGGTGATCATAAGACTAAAAGTCACAATTCTCAATGTCATAATCTCAAATGTTGAAATCCTGAAAGGTCAGAATCCATAAAGATCACAATCCCTACAATCTAAAATCCCCCCAAATCATAATCATGAAAAATTAAGATCTAGAATGGTAAATTCCGGGGGAGGGATTAATGCGTTTGCAGTTGTATGTGGGATTGTGGCATCGTATTATGCAGAACTATTACCTTGATAGTTTTTGTCTTGATTGGAAATTAATTATGGTTTAAGGAGATGCATGTGGGTGGATGTGTGAACTTAATTTTAGGCATCACCTTGACGGGATTAAGGAATGCCTAGGAACCTGGTGAAGCGTGATGTTGGGTGAGTCTGTGTTTCCAGAGATGAGTGTGTGAGTCTGAGTGGGTCAGGTGGGGGAGAGCTGCCCTCAGAGGCTCCGACAGGACAAACACTGATGGCGAATTGGTCTCTTTGAGAGCTGGAATGGACTGTTCTTCTGTTGCTGTGGACATCAGAGCTTCAGGCTCCCCAGCCTATGGGGTCCAGGACTCACACCAGTAGCCCCCCAGGGCCTAAGGCTGTCAGCCTCAGCCTGAGAGTAAGACCATCTCTGCTCTAGTTCTCAATGTAAAAGCGTCGAAACTTCCTCAATAAATTCAGAGATATCTTTTCTGTATATCTGCATTTGTGAAAGATAAAATTTCTTGAACTTTCAGCCCTTAGGGCAGTGGGTGGTGGTGATTCATGACAGTTTTTCATTGATTTTATCAAAAGATTTAGGTTATCTGTTAACAGTATTTCAGATGACTGCAATTATAAAAGTGGGCACACACAATTCTTAGCCCTAATGTTTTGTTTAAACATTTCTTTTTTGACCAGTTTCTCTGTGAAGAGGGTTTGTCTGCTCTCAACTATAATACTTATGCAACTGATGTTAGAGTACCTGAGTGCTGGCTCGGCGCCTGTGGCTCAAGGGGCTAAGGCGCCAGCCGCATACATCTGAGCTGGCAGGTTGGAATCCAGGCCAGGTCTGCCAAACAACAATGACGGCTGCAACCAAAAAATGGCTGGGCGTTGGGAGGCAGAGGCAGAAGACTCACTTCAGCCCAGGAATTGGAGGTTGCTGTGTGCTGTGATGCCACAGCACTCTATCCAGGGTGACAGCTTGAGGCTCTGTCTCAAAAAAAAAAAAAAAAACAACAAAGATCTCTCTTGCTTAGGCAAGCTGGTGAATTTGCTACAGAAAAGAGGTGAATAAAGAACCCTATAAATGCATAAATGTACACAGTTAAGATTTAATTAAAAAATTGACTCAGTGCCTGTGGCTCAATGGGCTTAGGTGCCAGCCACATACACCTGAGCTGGTGGGTTCGAATCCAGCCTGGCCTGCCAAACAACAATGACGGCTGTAACCAAAAAATGGCCGGGCATTGTGGCGGGCGCCTGTAGTCCCAGCTACTTGGGAGGCGGAAGCAGGAGACTCGCTTGAGCCCAGGAGTAGGAGGTTGCTGTGAGCTGTGATGCCACAGCACTCTATTCAGGGTGACAGCTTGAGGCTCTGTCTCAAAAAAAAAAAAAAGAAAAGGAATACCTGAGTGCTTATATTTGCAAAAACACCATGTTCGTATTGACTTTTTTATTGTGTAAAGTGCCCTGTGAAGTGTCCTGTTTTATTTGAGACACGTGTAAAAATATGTAAATAAATACCTTTTAAAGAATTGTTAACATTTTAAATTATATGTTTGGGATCTCAATCTTTCAGAATTTCCGGCATTCAGGATTCTGGCCTTAGGGATTGTGTTCGTCAAGATTATGGCCCAACCCGCCTCCCTGAAGCTGACAGAGTCGACAGAGTCCTGTGTCTTCCGTGCCTTCCAACTTTTGCCCTCACAGGCAATTCACCATTTTTAGTTTCTCTGTTACAGCATCACCCTCCTTCCAGGTACCCAAATTTTAGTTATCTGTTACTCTTAAGAAGTTGCCTCATGGGCTTAAAGCAATCACAATCATTTATTATCGCTGCTGGTTTCTGTGGGTTGGGAATGCGGGAGCAGCATGGCCGAGTGTTCTGGACTACGGTCTTCATGAAGCTGCAGCGGCGTCTGGAGTCATCTGAAGGCCTCTCAACTCAAGCATCTGTGCCTGGGCTAAGAAAACTTGAACAGCCAGGGCTTCTCAGGCATCTTGTCCTGTCTATGTAGTCTCTCCGTGTGATTTCTCAGCATGGGAAGAAGGGCTCCCAAAGCATAGATTGTAAGAGGGAGCCAGGTGGAAGTTGTGTGCTTTTTACAGCCTATCTCAGGAGTCCCAAAGCAGCCCATCTGCCCCTCTGCGTTGGTGAGAGTAGGCACCAGCCTGGCCCAGATCAGGGGGAGGGCACACAGCCTCTGCCCGTTGGTGGGAGGAATGAAACTTATGTTGTAGCAAGAACACGTGGAAAGTACACACCCGTACACACATGCAGACGGAGTCATCTCTTGGTATGACTAGGGGATCGGGTCCAGGACCTCTTGAAGATACCAAAATCTAAGGACATTTCTGTCTCTGATATAAAATGGCTTAGTACTTGTATCAAACCTCCACACATCCTCCTGTGTACTTTAAATAATATCAGATTACTTATAATGCCTAAAACAATGTAAATATTACACTACACAAATCGTTGTTGTTGTTGTTGTTATTCTGTATTGTTTAGGGAAAAAGTCAGTATGTATTTAGTATAGACACAATGTTTCCCAAATGTTTTCAATCTGAGGTTGGTTGAATTCGGGGATGCAGAACCCATGGATATGGAGGGCCAGTCACCTACAAAAGGTGCCAAAAATGTATACGAATTTTAAGAAAGGCCAAAAATATATTAAAATTGTAATACTCAGCATATACTAGCAACAAAATATGAATACAAGTCATACATTTGTAATTGCAAAAGTCAAACGTGACTTAAGCATTACAATTTTAACACAGTTTTCTTTTTTCTTAAAATGTGCATATATATTTTTTGGCACCTTCTGTATTTAGGAGCAGTTTTGGAAAATGTAATCTGACATAAGCATCTAATATCCAGAAGTCTTTGATGGTTGCTTGTTGCTCATTTGGTTGGTTTATTGACTTTCTGGCATAAGAATGGTAATAATAATAGTAAAAGTAGTACTGATAATAGCTACCACAATCATCTATAAATAAGCGCTTGTTACTCTGTGAAGGAATTGTTTTAAATTTCCCTTTTTTTTTGCTTTTTGAGACAGAGTCTCACTATGTTGCCCTCAGTAGAGTGCTGTGGCGTCACAGCTCATGGCAATCTCCAACTCCTGGGCTTAAGTGATTCTCTTGCCTCAGCCTCCCAAGTAGTTGGGACTACAGGTACCTGCCACAATGCCTGGCTATGTTTTTTGTTATCGTTGTCATTGTTGTTTAGCAGGCCAGGCTGGATTCCAACCTGCCAGCTTCAGGGTATGTGGCCAGCACCCTCCCCACTGAGCTACTGGTGCCACCCTAAATTTCTTTTTTGAATGAAGTGTAACTTGTTGCAGTAAAGCTTGCAAACCTTCAGTGTACAGCTCAATGATATTGTATGTTTGCAGCCATGTGACCCAAGCTACAACCAAACGTAGAATGTTTTCAACCGGCCCTGAGGCTCCCTTAGGCCCTCGCACTGCTGAATCCCCTCCTTCACGTGAACACGATTCTGATTTCTCTTACCATGGATGAGTTTGCTCGTTCTTGAACTTCATATCAGTAAATCGGAGCACAGGCATTCTTTTTATTGTCTGGGCTTCTCTACTATGTGAAGCACTTTATATTCATTATCTCACCTAATGCTTGCAACTATCTTATAAGACAGTCAAGAATGCACACGCTGGCTATGTGTTGGCCAAATGTGTTGTGTTTAGCCTGCACAAAATTTTAAAATGTTTGAGTTTGACTACTTTTAGGATTAGAGTTGAACGCCATCCTTAGTACTCCTTGTTATTTTATACCCAGGTGATGATATTTATCTACCTCCCTGGCATCTGTAGGCATCGAGTTTATATACTCTGAGGGAACATCATTATTGTCGCCAGTACCTGAGAAAACAGTGGTTCACCAGAGGTGAAATATGCACAAAATACTGCACAAAATCTCACTTCACAGGAATGGCGAAAGTGGGATTTGAACTTAGGTCCGTGTTTCTCCAGCACTGCTAAATTAGGATAAGAAAAGACAAGATTGTCCCCAATTTCGGTTGCTCCTAAGTCTGACCTCATGCCTCTGCTTAGTCTCTGCGCTGTGCAGGGGCCATTGCAGCCAGCCGTCCTCACCTCAGCCTCTGCTGGGCACCAGCGCGCTCTCTGGCCCCCCCTGCTCCTGGCACTCCTAACCCCCTTCGGCATTTCTCCTTCACACTCACTCACACTTTTTCTTCCTTCATGGAATGCCCAACCCCGTTAGTCATCCTTAAAGGCTCGGCTGGAAATGCTGCTTTCTCCCTATTGCTCCCACCTCCCCTGGCCAAATACTTCTCTTTGTTCTCAGGACACCATCCCTCAGTTCTTAAAATTCGTATCGCAGTTACCAAATAATGTATCAGATTAAGTCAGAATGACTCTTAGGGATGTGACGGAAGTATCAGTCCCATACAAGGTTAATTTCGTTTATTTACCCTCTGCTAAATGCACCAATAATTTTTTATTGATTCTTAAGAAAGAGAGATGAGAGGAATCTGTGCTACCCCCACTGGGTGCCAAATGAACAGTCAGTCAGAAGTTTATTACGTCCAGATATCCACTTGCTTCCCAGATATCCCATTGGGTTTCAATTCTGTCACAGCAAGCCTTGCTGAGCAGCCCTGGGATTGAGCAGGCAGCTTGGGGGTCTGGAAACAAAAAGGAGAGGCTGAAGTCCTTGGCTAAGATGGGTCTGTGGTCTGGCTGGGGGCACACATGGGGACAATGGCAGGGTGAAGTAGCAGCTGGTTTTGGGGGACAACTGGGATGTTATTAAAGTTCAAGGTTCTTCGTTCCAGCCCTATCTCTTCTCTTTGTGAGATCTTGAGTTATGTACGAAGTCTTCTGAGCTTCAGTTTCCTTACTTGAAAAATATATATTCCAGGTAACATTATGAGTTTTCGGTCCTGGAGCAAATACAGTTGAATTTTGCTTTTTATCTATGCTTTGAAAATTGGCCCCGAAGTTTGAAATGCAGAATTATATTTCTTACAGCAGTATTTCAGATAGCGAAAGTCAGAGAAGCTGTCTTTTATTGGACATTTACTATATGCCAACCTTGGGCTAGGAAGGCCCATAACATGTATTGTTTCATTTATTTTCACTGTGACCCTGGTCAGCTCCACTTCACAGAAGAGGAAGGTAAAACTCAGAGACATAAAGTGACTTGCTTGATGTCAAAGGCTGGGGAGTTACTAAAATTTGGCTGAGCAAATAACTGGTAAAATGACAGGTGTCATGTGTGTTTCCTTTTCCTGCTCCAGTACCTCTCTCTTGCTCCTTTGCCTTTTGAGAGCAAGAGACAAAGTCAATCGTAGTATCCTATGCCTCCAGGAGGGTGCACATGGTGAGTCAGGGGCCTTCCTGGGACTTTCTAGGTTGGAGTCTGAAGGAGGCTGCTCTTCTAGCTTGGATCACGGCTTCTGGTGAGGGCCGGTAGGTGACTGTGTTCTCTCTTACGATTTGGGGAAAAGAGCAGAGGTGGGGGTGGGGTGGAGAGAGGGGCAGAGAGGCAGAGAGAGGGAGAGAGATAAGGAGTCCTGGGCAACTGGGTCCCTGGTTCAGCTCCTGTGCTGGCCCCTGGCATACACCGCCCACCTTCTCCTTGAAGAATTATATTAGGATGCCATAGCAAAATAACGCAGACTGTGTGGCTTAAACTTCAGAAATGCATTTTCTCATAATTCTGGAGACTGGAAGGTTCAAGATCAGAGGAGCAGCATGGTTGGTGTCTAGCAAGGCCTCTCTTCCTGGCTCACAGCAGCCGGCTGCCTTCTCTCTGTGTCTTCACACACTGGAAAGAGCTCTGGTCTCTTCCTCTCATAGGAACACCTGCCCTCCCCTTAGGACCTTGTTTGACCTTTATTGCTTTCTCACAGGCCCTGTCTCCAAGTATAGTCACATTGCGGGTAGGGCTTCGGCATATGCTTTGTCAGGGGGAAGAGGACACAAACTTTCAGTTCATAACAGGATGAATGACTGTTTCCTTCAAGTTGCTGGGAGCTGCAGAGAAAATCCAGATACCTTAGAGATATTGGAGATTTGGTTCCAGACCACTGGGATGAAGTGAATACTGCAATAAAAAGGGTCACAAATTTTCTGGTTTCTGCATATAGGCGTCACATTTACAATCGAGTTTATTAAGTGTGCAATAGCATTATGTCTAAAAAAATGAATATATCTTAATTTAAAAATACCTTATTGCTTAAGAATTTTAATAATCACTTGAGCTTTCAGCAAACTGTGATCTTTTTGCTGGCCTTGAGTCTTGCCTCCGTGTTGATGGCTGATCAGGTTGGTAGTTGCTGAAGGCTGGGGTCGCTGTGGCAATTTCTTCAAATAAGACAACAATGAGATTTGCTACTTTGTCTCAACAACAACAAAACCAGAGTTTCACTATGTTGCCCTCAGTAGAGTGCTGTGGTGTCATAGCTCACAGCAACCTCCAAATCTTGGGCTTAAGCGATTCTCTTGCCTCTGCCTCCCAAGTAGCTGGGACTATAGTCGCCCACCACTGCATCTGGCTATTTTTTGTTGCAGTTGTCATTGTTGTTTAGTTGGCCTGGGCTGGGTTTGAACCCGCCACCCTTGGTGTTATGTGGCTGGCGCTGTAACCGCTGTGCTATGGACACTGAGGCAGAGGTTTACTACTTTGATTGACTCTTCCTTTCACAAAGATTTCTCTTGTAGCACATGATGCTATTTGATAGCATTTACCCATAGTAGAATTCTTCAAAATTAGAGCCAAACTTCTCAAACCTTGTCTCTGCTTTATTAAATATGTTTGTGTAATATTCTAAATCCTTTGTTGTCATTTCAACAACCTGCATAGCATCTTCATCAGGAGTAGATTTTATTACTTTATCTATATTAAGAAACCACTTTCTTTGCATATCCATAAGAAGCAACTCTGCATCCATTAAAATTTTACTTCCACTTCTATAATAGTTCCCTTGCTGTCTCCACCATATTTGCAGTTACTTCCTCCGGTGAAGTCTCAAACCCTTCAAAAATCATACATGAGGGTTGGAATCAATGTCTTCCAAATTCCTGTTAATGCTGATATTTTGATCCCCTCCAATGAATCACAAATGTTCTTAGTGACATATAGGTGAATCCATCTAGGAAGTTTTCAATTTATTTTGTCCAGATTAATCAGAGGAATCACTATCTATGGCAGCTATAGACTTACAAAATATATTCTTTTTTTTTGTTTGTTTTCCTAGACAGAGTCTCAAGCTGTTGCCTTGGATAGAGTGCCATGGTGTCATAACTCACAGCAACCTCCAAATTGGGCTCAAGCAATCCTCTTGCCTCGGTTTTTCTACTTTTAGTGGAGACGGGGTCTTGCTTTTGCTCAGGCTGGTCTCGAACTTGTGAGCTCAAGCAATCCACCCGCCTTGGCCTCCCAGAGTGCTAGGATTACAGGTGTGAGCCACTGTGCCTGGCTTACAAAATATATTCTTACATAATAAGACTTGAAACCTGACATTATTCTTGGTTCCATGGGCTGCAGAATGGACATTGTGTTAGCAGGCATAAAAATAGCATTAATCTCCTTGCACATCTCCCTCGGAGCCCTTGGGTAACCAAGTGCATTGTCAATGAGCAGTAACAATTTGAAAGGACTTGTTTCCTGCAGTAGGTCTCAACGTTAGCCTTAAAATGTTCAGTAAATCCTGTTGTAAACAGAAGTACTGTCATCAGGCGTTGTTATTTCATTTATAGATCATAGGCGAATAGATTTAGCATATTTAGCATAATTCTTTTTTTCACCGATTTTTTTCTTTTATTTTTAGTTGACACAGAATAATTGCACATGCTTACAGGATACAGAGTGATGTTTTGACACATGTATACAATGCGTAATGACCAAATCAAGGTAATCTACCTTAAATAAACATTTATTATTTATTATTTAAACATTTATTATTCTTTGTGTTGTGAACATTCAAAATTCTGTCTTCTAGCTTTTTGAACATATACAATAATTTATAGTAACTGTATTCACTCTACGGCACTGCAGAACACTAAAACTCCAATTCAGTTGTAATTTTGTATCCATTAACCATTCTTTTCCTATCTTCCCCCTCCCTTCCCATTCTCTAATAACCACAATTTTTCTCTCTACTGCTACGAAGAGATAGCATAATTCTTGAGAGAACTAGCATTTTCAGAATGATAAATGGGCATTGGATTCAACATCAAATCAGCAGCTGCATTAGCCCCTATCAAGAGAACCTGCCCTCTGAAGCTTTGAAGCCAGGTATTGACTTCCCTCTAACTATGGAAGTACTAGATGGCATCTTTTCCCAGGAGAAGGCTATTTCATCTACATTGAAAATTTGTTGCTTAGTGTAGCCATCTTTTTCAATTATTTAATTGAAATAATTCATTTGCTGGCACTTCTATGCCAGTATTTGCTGCTTCAACCTGAACTTTTACCTTATGGAAATGGCTTCTTTCCTAAAACTTCAGAAGCCCATCTCTGTGATCTTCAGATTTTTCTTGAGCAGCTTCCTCATTCATTTCTCTCACCCTTCACAGAACTGAAGAGAGTAAAAACCTTGCTCTGATTTAGCTTTTGGCTTAAGGGGAGGTTGTGGCTGGTTTGATCTTCTATCCAGACTACTCACACTTTTTTTTATAGCAGCAATGCAGCTGTTTTGCTTTCTTATTATTTGCGTGTTCACTGGAGTAGCACTTCTAATTTCCTTTAAGAATTTTTTTTTTAAATTTTTTACATTCACAACTTGGCTGTTTGGGATAAGAGGTCAATTTTTCAGCCTATCTCAGCTTTCAAAATGCCTTCCTCACTAAAGTTTAATCATTTCTAGTTTCTGATTTAAAGTGAGAGATGTGAGACTTTTCCTTTCACTTGAGCACTTAGAGGCCCTTGTACGGTTATTAACTGGCCTCATTTCAATGTTGTTGTGTCTCAGGGAGCAGGGAGGCCCGAGGAGAGGGAAAGACAGAGAAGCGGCTTGTTAGCAGAGCAGTCAGAACACAAGCAGTTATCAGTTAAGTTTGCCCTCTTCTGTGAGAACATTTGTGGTGCCCCCTAAACAAATTCAACAGTAATGTTAAAGGTCCCTGATCTCAGTTAATCATAATAGATATAATAACAAGAGAAAAGTTTGAAATATTGTTAGAATGACCAAAATGTGACACCAAGCATGTTTTTTGCAGGGTTGCCAAGAACCTTCAACTTGTAAGGGAAAAACAATATTCATGAAGTGCAATAAAGCAAAGCCCAATAAAATAAGGTATGCCTATAACTGACACTAAAGTATTTTTGCTTTCATTTTCTGAGTAATTATTGTTTTAAGTAAGTGAATATATTACTCTTGTTTTAAGTAAGTGAGTATATTTATGCACATCTGTCAATGGGTATCTATTTGTTGTGTGATGAATTTGTGTGTGCAATTTTTTGTTTCTCTGTATTTGTGCATGAGCCCCATGAGTGAAGAGGCCTGTGTGTGTGTAAACCTGTGCTTAGGCTGTGTGCGGAATAATATAATCTATTCCATCAGAAAATCTGTCCTAACTATTCTTGCAGCATCTTCAGATCCCGGACTAGACCCCTTCATCTCCCCCCGACTCCTCTTGTTCTTTTCCCTCCTCAACCAGTCGCAAACGTCTCTTAGCCCTTCTGGAATGGCCTCCCCCCACCTCTGCCCTCGTGCAGGCCTCACCATCTTTCGTCTGATGACTGCAACAGCCTCTTCAGCATTATCTTCCCTTCCACTTTCAAACCTGTTCTTTCACGTTGAGAAATTCATGTTTCCTTCCTATAAACTGAACCCCTCTTTATTTTATTAACTTCTGTTGCTCACTGGGTATAGAAATCAGTCCAAAAGTCAAACAGCCTGCATGAGGACCCCATTATTGCATTCCTGCAGTGAGCAGACATTTGCAATTCATGTCATATAATGAGATAAGCTGCTAATTGAGGAGGAGCATGCCAACTTGAGTTGAGTCTGGACAAAGTGTTTGGAGTCTTAATCATAGGAGCTGAGGCCTCAAGACTCCTAATCTGGTCTTGTTCCTGTTCACTGTCTTGGTGGCAGCCACCAGGGGGAAGGTACTGGACATTTTGGACTGTGAGATGGTCCTTTGACAGATGGGGCCGGGCCAAGGCCTATGGGGGACAGATCCCCTGATTAGAGACTTTTTCTTCCTGCTTTGTACTGGTCTTGACTTTTTTAACTTTGGGAATTAATTTGGAGAGGGGCTTACAGAAAATGAATTCATCCTCCCAGAGCTGGAGGAAGTCACTGTGTTTTTGAGGTAGCTTCCAAGTCATTCTAAATCTTGACATATTATATCACTGCTGCAAGGGGCTTACTTCTTCCTTTCCTCCTGACCTTCCTTCCTACCGTTCACTTAACTGTGAATTAGCTCTGCGAGTTTGGTCTGTCTGGTGTGGCCCTCACTGTCGTTTTGGTGCTGAGAGCCTGGTGCAGAATTGACCCTTAGTAGGTTTTGTCATTGTAGGAATGTGCCAGGCACTGTGCTGATAGTGGGATAACAGTCAAACCAGGCAGAGATCCTGCCCTTGAGGGGGACAGAGACAAGGAAACCAACAATTAAAATGCAGCCAGGTACTGGCAATGTGAGAGGTGAACGCGACGCGGCGAGGGAGCCGAGAGGAGAGGAATCTGACTCTCCTGCTGTCAGCAAATACTTTTTGGAAGAGGAGAAAACGAAGCTCAGTCTTGAAGGTTGTGGAAGTTTTCCAAGTGGAAAGAACAACTCAGGCAGAGGCATGAAGGAAGCATGAAGTAACACAATGTGTGCAGGGAATTGCAAATGATCTGGAGTGGCTGGAACATAGGGTATGAGGAGGCAAGTGGTGGGACATCCGGGTGGAGAGTCCGGTCCTGGAGGCAGGACCTCTGTGTCTGACTACATATGTCACTTCATGAGGGTGCCCAGTTGGGCAGGGTAAAGTATAGCTAAAATATAGGTCTCAGGTGAGGCCTGAGAATTTGCATTTCTTTTATGTTCCCAGGTGCCACTGCTGCTGCTGGTTAGGGCCACACTCTGGTGATGACTCATCTGGGCAGTAGGAAGCTGCTGGAAAGGAAAAGTGGAGAGAAGGATCTATTTATTGGGATTAGGGTGTCTGATCCCCTTGTGAAACACTTAGGGCAGCTAAATACATCAGGGAGGGTGGACACACACTATGCCCCACTGTGTCCTGCCAGGTGAAGATTGATAGCTGGATTCATTCAAGTAGGAATTCTATCAAAGGGTCCTGTTTAAGGAGGTTTTGTCCACAGATGATTTAAGGAACGGCCATATTTTTAAGAAGCTCACCCCCAGAGCTTTTAAATAGCGAGCTCCCAAATGATTTAACTGTTTGTTTATACTTTATTAATCACCCCCTGGAGAATCTTGGGACTAGAGAGACCCAAAGCCACCAACAAAAAGATGAGTCATGCATGGTGATAAAGCTTCTTTGCAATCTCCTTTATTAGTTCAATAAATCTTGACGTCAAAATTATAATTGCTGTGTGTGTGTGTGTGTGTGGAGAAGGAGGGGAAGGAAGGAGGTGGAGATGCAGAGAAATGTTTGCTGAGTGAAGCTGTGACGAGCAGACTGCTTATGGTGATGGGAACCAGGCACGGTCTGAGTGAGGGAATCTGGACACAGGTTGTACCTGTGGGATTTGGAATCTGGATTTGGGAAGCCAAACCTCCCTGGATCCCAGCTATCTTTTATGGTCCTTGTACATAACAATAAGGTGTCCTTGTGCATGGAGAGAGAATGGCTGCATGCTTCCTTCTCCTGGGAGCTCAGGCCCAGCTTGCTCTTACATTGGGGGCTGGGGCTCAGAGGTGGAGGGCACATAGGGAGTCTTTATTCCCTGGTTGGAATACAGTCTCCAGGATAAACTAGCTGTGGGATGGGATGGAGTAAGTGGTCGCTGGAAGAGCATCCAACCTGATTATCTTTGGCCTATTTCCAACCTCAGCTCCAGCCTTTCCTGAGAGCAAGACAAGGGCAGGGAGGTCTCTGATACTCACTGACTGAGGTTGCCAATTAGGTGCTTGTGCTCGCCAAATGACTGCCACCCCCAACTAGCTCAACTGTCACCAGCCCCCAGCCTGTCAGCAGGAAGATTGGGAGAAGGAAATCCTTGTGGAAGGCAGCCAGATGCTGCCTCTAGGTGTCAAGGAGAAAAGGAGAGGAGGGGATGGGAGGGGAGGTCAAGGAGAAAAGCAGACGAGGGGATGGGAGGGGAGGGGAGTCCACTCAGAAGCTGCAATCAAGATTAGGTTGCTCCTAATTAAGACAGCTTTAGGAAGTACATTTCCATAATTTCCCATTAAAGAGATCCTGATGTATGAGTCATTGCAGGAGTTTCGATTCCCTGAGTCAGCACTGTCCTGTGTCTGAGGCTTCTCAAATTACAAAGTCAATCCATTTCAACAACCCAAGCTTTCTGAGCCTCTAAGACGTGCGAGGCCTCCTGCCAGGTGCTGTGTGTGCCCAGCCTAGAGATGGACAAAGCAATGAATATGGCTTTAGTCCCTGCTACCCAAGGCAAAAGCCTCATCTAGACCTTGACCTTGGGGGAAGAACATGGACTCAGGTGCACTTGGATATGGGACTCTTCCAGGTGGGCTCTGGTCTTTTCCGCGACAATGACCAGGAGGTAGTGGGGGACAGAGGAAAAGTGTACTTGGTTTGTAGATAAGAGTTTCGATTTTCACTTAGCCTATCTTTTTTTTTTTAATAATTTTATTAAATCATAATTGTGTACATTGGTGCAATCATAGGGCAGAATGTGCTTCATATACAATCAGAAACATTTTGATCGTACTGTGAGAGATAGCCCTCATAGCATTTTCTTAATCACT
>CAUYRH010102138.1:0-13736 GCA_963574655.1 Perodicticus potto | reverse complement strand
AAGGCAATTTTTTAAAAATTAAAGAAATGAAAAATATTTTTTTTTTGTAGAGACAGAGTCTCACTTTATCACACTTGGTAGAGTGCCGTGGCATCACACAGCTCACAGCAACCTCCAACTCCTGGGCTTAGGTGATTCTCTAGTCTCAGCCTATGGGTGCCTGCCACAACACCCGGCTATTTTTTTGTTTTGCAGTTCAGCCGGGGTCAGGTTTGAACCTGCCACCCTTGGTATATGCGGGCCGGTGCCCTACTCGCTGAGCCACAGGTGCTGTGATGAATAAACTATCAACAGTTTAAATGAAGACAGAATGAGTCTCAGAGACTTCAGAGTCTGAAAAGGTTCCGATTTCAGAGCATAAGGCAAAGGGGTAAATCAGAAATACCGATCCCATTGTCATTTAAAAATGTATTTTATTCATTATAGATCTGTTGCATTGATTCCTATTTTTTAACTGTCACATTAAAACATTGCTTATCTTGATTCTTGGGTTTGGTTTTGTTTTGTCCTTGGGTGCTCCTTAGATGTTGCCCCCAGACTGGTGCCTCACTTGGCTGCCCCCCAACTGGCCCTGAGTGGGAAGAATAGTTCAAAGAGCATGAGGAGAGGGAGGTGAAGGTCCTGAGATGGAATGTGGAATAAATCAACATCAAAGTCTTTCTTTGAGTTCCTGAAACTCAACAACAGAAAAACAAACAACCCAATTCAATAATAGGCAAAGGACCTGAATAGACATTTCTCCAAAGAAGACATACAAATGGCCAAGAAGTGTATGAAAAGATGCTCTACATCACTAATCATCATGACATTGCAAATCAAGAGTATATGTTTTTAAACATCACTACCTCAAAGAGATATCTGCAATTCCATGCTCACTGCAGCATTAATTCACAATAAAGACATAGGAACAACCCAAGTGTCCATTAATAAACGGATACAGAAAATGTGGAAATATATTTTCCACAAAGAAATATATACACAACAGAAGAGTATATAGCCTTTAAAAGGAAGAAATCCCACCATTTGCCACAACGTGGATGAACCTGGAGGACATTATCAGGTTTGATCTCATTTATATGTGGAAGCTAAAAACGTCAAACTCACAGAAACCAAAGGTAGAATGGTGGTTCCTAGGGGCTGGGGTTGGAGACTGGGGAGATGTTGCTCAAAGGATACAAACTTCAAGTTGTAAGATGAATAAGTTCTGGAGACTCAGCGACTACAGTCAATAATAACATATTGAATATTGGAATATTTGAAATTTACTAAGAGTAAATAGATCTTAACTATTCCCACTATAAGAAACCTGGTAACTATGTGAAGTGATGGATATGTTAATTAACTTAATTGTGGTCATTGTTTCACAATGACCATGTATATCAAAGCATCACATTGTACATTTTGATGATATAATTTTTTGTTTGTTTTGTTTTTGTAGAGACAGCATCTTTTTGTTTTTTTTTGAGACAGTCTCACTTTGTTGCCCTTGGTAGAGTGCTGTTGCATCACAGCTCACAGCAACCTCAAACTCTTGGGTTTAAGCAATTCTCTTGCCTCAGCCTCCCAAGTAGCTGGGACTACAGGCGCCATCCATAACGCCTAGCTATTTTTTTTTGCAGTTGTCATTGTTGTTTAGCTGGCCCAGACCAGGTTTGAACCCACCAGCCTCAGTCTATGTGGCTAGCGCCATAACCACTGTGCTACAGGCCCTGAGCCTAGAGACAGCATCTTGCTATGTTGCTCAAGCTTGTCTCGAATTCCTGGCCTCCTGCCTCAGCCTCTCGAAGTGCTGGGGTATAGGCATGAACCACCATGCCCGGACTAAATACATACAATTTTTATCCGTCAATTATATCTTATTAAAACCAGGGGGAAAGGGCGCTGCCTGTGGCTCAAGGAGTAGGGCGCCGGACCCATATACCGGAGGTGGCAGGTTCAAACCCAGCTCTAGCCAAAAACTACAAAAAAAAAAAAATTAAATAAATAAATGAATAAAACCAGGGGAAAAAATTGACAATGAACTAACATCTCACATCCATGAGAATGCCTACTTCTCAGAGCAAAGAGTGAGGCTTTTCGTTTGTTATTGTTTTTGTGCCACCAGGACCAAGAACAGTCCATCCATATCAGTTGAACACCTTAACAAATACACAAGCGGAAGAGAGATACTGTTGATGTCACTGGTGTTTAAAAGAGGTGTGTGATTTCTGACAGGGTATTTGGGGGCGGAGGGCACGGCCAACTTTGTGATCATTTGCAAAGCTCCTGTCCCAGGAGCGTTTGAAGGGGCACCAGAGTCCTGCAGGAACCACTACAGTGGGACCATCACCTGGTCTTCGAGAACAGAGCCAGCTCGGGCTGTTGCCATGGGAACACCGGCTGGAGTGGGGGAAGGGAACTGCTGGAGAAGGGAGCCAAGGAGACTGGAATGTTGTAGGCTTAGATATCGAGTGTGTGTGTGTTTTGAGAGTAGGGTGTTACAAAATACCAGGGAAGTACATCTTAGGTGCATAGTAGAAGTTTTTTGAAAGAGTGAATGACTTCATTCATTCTTTCCTGTCTCCACCTCAGATTGCAGCTGGCTTGGGAAAAGCATCTCCTCTTCAAGGGGCTAAAATCTGAAGGATTTTTTTTTTTTTTTTTTTTGAGACAGAGCCTCAAGCTATCACCCTGGATAGAGTGGTGTGGCATCACAGCTCACAGCAACCTCCAATTCCTGGGCTCAAGCGAGTCTCCTGCCTCTGCCTCCCAAGTAGGTGGGACTACAGGCGCCTGCCACAACCTCCGGCCATTTTTTGGTTACAGCCGTCATTGTTGTTTGGCGAGCCTGGGCTGGATTTGAACCCACCAGCTCAGGTGTACGTGGCTGCCGCCTTAGCCCGTTGAGCCACAGGCGCCGAGCTGAATCTGAAGGATTTTGATAGCATGCTCCCCTAACATTCACTCACCCCCTCATGAACCTGTGAACCATAAATAACACAAAGCCGGGAACTCAGGGAGTAGCAAGACAATTTCATCCCCTGGTTAGGTACAAGTGGAACAGCCGTGCCTGGGAGATGTGGGTGCCCCTAGGCAGGTGCTCTGCCAACACTCCCTGCTCTCTGCCATTGAGAGCTACCTGCAGGGCCACGTGTGGCTCTTGCTCTTTAATCAACCATGTTGCGCAGTCCACTGTAGGAATATGCCACATGGCATTTATCCATTCTCTGATCAACAAATGTTTAAGTTGTTTCCCCTCTCTTTGTATTTTTCACTACAAAGAATATGAACAGCTCCCATTCCTGGAACAGGGCCTGGTACGTAGTTGACATTGGGTAGATAATGCAGAGAGCAAATCAATACTGCGGTGAACATTGTTATACCCGAGTCCTTGTGGGGATGGAGGAGCAGGCTCCTTGACCTCGGCATGACTGACATGTGGGCCTGGCAGCTCTCTTTGCTGGGATGTGTAGCAGCCTTTCTGGTCTCTGCCTAGTAGATAACAGCACGTCCACTGTTAGGATGCCAGCCGAGGGCGTAGCTTGGGAACCAGGGGGGATTTCTGTAGGGGCTGACAGGGGACTGCTGTTTCTCAAGGCCTGAGTGTTAACTTAGAGAAATCTCATTCCCTTCTGACCCTCTTTTCTATTCAGGATTGGCCCAAATTCCTCCTGTGGTACTGGGAGCCATCAGGCTCCCTGCAGATGTGTGGGGAGTCTCCGTCCAGAGGACTGGGAGGATGGGTGCTGGGACGATGGGCACTGGGAGAAGGTAGGGGGGGCAACTTCTCCTTTTCTTGTTTTTTTTTTTTCTTTGCAGTTTTTGGTGGGGGCTGGATTCAAACCTGCCACCTATGGTATATGGGGTTGGCACCCTACGCCTTTGAGTCAAAGGCGCCACCCTAATTTTTTTTTTTTTTTTTTTTTTTGCAGTTTTTGGCTAGGGCTGGGTTTGAACCTGCCACTTCCGGCATATGGGACCAGCACCCTACTCCGTTGAGCCACAGGCACCAGCAGGTTTTTTTTTTTTTTTTTGAGACAAAGTCTCACTGTGTCAACCTCGGTAGCGTGCCATGGAGTCACGGCTCACAGCAACCTCAAACTCTTGGGCTTTAGCAATTCTCTTGCCTCAGCCTCCCAAGTAGCTGGGACTACAGGCGCCTGCCACAACGCCCATCTATTTTTTTGTTGCAGTTGTCATTGTTGGTTTTAGCTGGCTCAGGCTGGGTTTGAACCTGCCAGCCTCAGTGTATGTGGCCGACTTCCTAACCACTGAGCTACAAGAGCCACCAACTTCTCCTTTTCTTGCTCATCACAAGACAACATGGATGACAATTTTTGTAATCTTGGGATGGGGTATAACACAAAGCATGTTAAAACCAAAACACAAACAGAAATGCTAATAAATGTGGACAGTCTACACTTAGAGGAAGGAAACTATAAACCGGGTGGAATGAAGGGGGAATAGTTGCAGTAGGCGTGGCAGTTGAAGGCCTTATACGAGAATTTATCTTTTGTTATCGTAACTCAGTGAGAAAAAGTTGAGCATCAAAATGGAAAAAAATGGGCAAGGTTCTTGAACAGGTAATTCATAAAGGAGAAAGTCAAATTCAAAGAAAGACAAAGGATGGTCAGTCTCATTTGTAATCCAAAACCTGGATGGGAAAGCCAGAAAGGCAGATCATTTTCTTGCTAGCCAACTGCCACAAATGAAAACAATAAAGGGCAATAATTAGGTCTGCGTGTACCTAGGGGAAATCTTGAAATGTGGATAGAAGGGATTTTTTTCCTTTGAAATAGTAACTATTGAAATTTTAATATTTGTAACAAAAGGCTCCAGACCAGAATTGTTTTTGTTTTTTTTAGAATTGTTAAAATGTTCACTAAAGCACTGACAGAATTGTGATAGCAGGATTGTTCATAATAGCCAAAAATTGGAAACACCCTAAATAACCATGAACAGTAAAATAGACCAATTATAGTATGTCCACTACGGAGCAATAAAAAGGAACAAAATATCAATTATTAAATAGTCAGCATTAGCCAGCAAGATAGCAATACATGTAGCAACATGAATGTGTCTCAGAAATGTTATTCTATGTGAAAACAAATGCAAAAGACTGCAAGATTTTATTTACATGAGGTTCCAGAAAGTCACACACCCTAGCTAGAGCAGGTGGGGTGGTGGTGGGGGCGGGGGAGGCAGGGTGTAAGGCACACTTGCACAAGAGAAGTTTCAGGACTCATTAAGTGTTCTGTACCCTGATTGCGGCAGCTGTTTGATAACTACGTATGATTACCCAAACACATTAAACTACTCTTAAAATGGATAAATGTTATTATATGTAAATTACACCTGAATAAAAATTTGAGGAGTTTACAAAATATTTTCAACCTTTATAGCAGTGATTTTCAACTGGTGCGTCAAGGCACACTGATGTGCCGTGAGAGGATCTTAAGTGTGCTGCAAAAATTTTTAAAAGATCGTTAATTAAATTATTTACAAAAGTTCAAGGCTCGGTGTCCGCAGCACAGTGGTTATGGCACCAGCCACATAGCCTGTAGTCCCAGCTACTTGGGAGGCTGAGGCAAGAGAATCGCCTAAGCCCAAGTGTTTGAGGGTGCTGTGAGCTGTGACACTACAGCACTCTACAGAGGGTGACATAGTGAGACTCTGTCTCAAAAAAAAATTACAAAAGAAGTTCAAAGCATAGTAACTATATACATATATATATTTTTTACTCTTTTCTTTGATTAACATCATTTACGCTGCAGAAGTTTACAGGTTCAATTGTGCCGTGAAATAAAAGAGGTTGAAAAACACTGCTCTACAGTAACCATTTTATTGTCTATATGTACCTCATGATATCTTGTTGTAAATGTCAAATATGTACAATGAAATGTATTTTAAAACATTTCAACCTCACGGATTTTGGCCCAACAGAGAGATTTTTCTTATAGCACAGAATGCCCAGGGTGGGATGGGGGTAAGGAGACACTCACTCTTTCCACAAACATCTATCAACTGCTTGCTGTACTCGAGGCTGACTTCCTCTCTGCAGCCCAGTTTCCAGGCCAACTGCTGGAGCTTGCACCAGTGGGTTCCTGGGCTCCTGGGGAAAAGGGCCTAAATCCACAGTTCCCTGCACCCGTGCTCAGTTCATGGCTTTCGTGTATCCTAAACTGTGTTCTCAGATGAGGTCCCTAGGGAGGGGAATGCAGCAGGATGAGCTGTCTGCACAGTGCTGTCAAGGGAAGTACATGGTGGCAAGTTCACAAGTTTAATTTTCAGACCCTGTATTTATGTTTGCTGTGAATGTATCACAATGTTTTGTTCAGTGGAAGCAGGCCAGCATTATGTAACACAATGTAAAATATCCACACATCATGCTGTAACAGTCCCTTATGTTGGGAATGCAGAAAAACGGGGGGCAGGAGGTTCACCCCAGGAAATGGGAAGGACGAAAGAAAGAAATTGATGAATGATGGAAACCGGGGACACGATCTGAAAAATAGTTGGCTGGTATTTAATACGTCTATGGTTTGGAAGAGAGGTCTCCAGAACACTGGCTGGGTTGTGCTCCTTCCGAGAAAGCCTGTCTCTTCCTGACTTGGATGGCAACATATATATTGCTTGGACCCCAGCACAGAATTTAGCTCATTAATCAGGGAAAAGTTCCATGGTGGGTTGTTGAACCGAGGTTTTATCTGGCAACTAGACTAGTTGTTGACATTCAAACTACTTCTCAAGGGCTTAGAGTCTCCAGTCAAAAAGGTTTCTACCATCTAAACTTCTGTTTATTTAGGTTAAGCCCAAATCCTTCCTTCGGCGACTGAAGGTTCCCTGAAGGACCCTAGAGTAATGTTTACCATTCTAGGCTATTAGATATTTCTATTCTCTGTGAGGCATTTTTACTGTTAGCTATATTTATTTTCTGTTAGGTATTTTAATATTAAAAGAAATAGGTGGAATTACTTTGAATGGTATATTTTGTTTGACCCCACATTTCAAAAATATTATTACTTTTTTTTTTTTTTGACACAGAGTCTCGCTTGGTAGAGAGCTGTGGAGTCATAGCTCACAGCAACCTCAGACTCTTAGGCTTAAGAGATTCTCTTGCCTCAGCTTCCTGAGTAGCTGGGACTACAGGTGCCCGCCACAATGTCTGGCTATTTTTTTGTTGCAGTTGTCATTGTTGTTTAGCTGACCCAGGCCAAGTTTGAACTCGCCAACCTGGGTGTATGTGGCCGGTGCCATAACCACTGTGCTACAGGTGCCGAGCCAAAAATATTTATTACTTTGCCATATAATCTGTAAAAGTTGTTAATGAGACATTTTGCATCCTTTGCTTATGCCAAGTCTTTGAAATCCATCGCATGTCTCGGTTCACGCCAGCCTGGGTGGGGAAAGATGTTTTGTGGGCTTCTGGGCTCAGTTCTGAAGTCACGGCAAGAAAACTCTGCATTCCAGCCTGGGAGACAAACTAGAGTGACATAGGAACCTGTCAGAAACGCATGTTCTTGGGCTTCACCCAGACTCACTGTGTTAGAAACCAAGTGATTGTGACACACACAAGCTTAGTGTCTCTCCTCCTCAGCCTCCTCATCGATTCTCCCACCCCAGCCTCAGGAACACCAGATTCCCCAAGCTAGGATTTTCTCCAGGCGGACAGAGTTCTCAGCCTACAAAAACATTGAAAACCAGGATGTAGAGAGCTGGTTTCAGATGAAAGTCCTTCTGAAAAAGGGAGCCTTACCTGTACCCCACAGGCGCCTTCCCCTCCTGCCCACTGGGGTACTGCTTGTCCTGTGGGTGACAGAAGCCACTCAGGCTGTTGTCATGGAAACCTCAGCTCAGGGGAATGGGGAGGAAGCTGAGGAAAGAGCTCCTAAGACTGATCTTCCAAGCTCTGCAAAAGCAGTAACATACAGACTCACAGCACCACGCTGCACAGAGCCAACATTTAGTCTGCCTTTTTTTTTTTTTATTGTTGGGGATTCATTGAGGGTACAAGAAACCATGTTACACTGGTTGCATTTGTTGGGTAAAGTCCCTCTTACAATCGTGTTTTGCCCCCAAAAGGTGTGGCACACACCAAGACCCCACCCACCTCGCTCCTTCCCTCTCTCTGCTCTTCCTTTCCCCACCCCTCCCTCATTCTTTCTCTCTCTGCTCTCCCCTTTCCCCACTCCAACCGTGTCCATAATTGTCATTAATTGTCCTCATATCAAACTTGAGTACATGGGATTCATGCTTCTCCATTCTTGTGATGCTTTACTAAGAATAATATGTTCCGCTTCCATCCAGGTTAATACAAAGGCTGTAAAGTCTCCATTTTTTTTAATGGCTGAATAGTATTCCATAGTGTACATATACCATAGCTTGTTAATTCATTCCTGGGTTGGTGGGCATTTAGGCTGTTTCCACATTTTGGCAACTGTAAATCGAGCTGCAATAAACAGTCTAGTGCAAGTGTCCTTATGATAAAAGGGTTTTTTTCCTTCTGGGTAGATGCCCAGTAATGGGATTGCAGGATCAAATGGGAGGTCTAGCTTGAGTTCTTTGAGAGTTCTCCATACTTCTTCCAAAAAGGTTGTATCAGTTTGCAGTCCCACCAGCAGTGTAAAAGTGTTCTAGTCTGCCTTTTTGAATGAATGGACAGGTGCCCCTGCCTCTTGCCACTTGTGTCTGTAATGGAAGATTCTCCTTGTAGGACAGACATTGTCTTCCAGGAGGAATTTTTTAGCAGTTTTCAAGTATAACACACTGTCAGCAATTCTACTCGCCATGTTCTACAGTAGACCTCTCAGTCTGTGTGGATCTATAATTATCTCAAAATAAAAATTTTAAATAAAAAGCATTCAAGGGCACAGTGGCTCATGCCTGTAATCCTAGCACTCTGGGAGGTTGAGGTGTGTGGGTGGGTTGAGCTCACGAGTTCAAGACCAGCCAGAGCAAGAGTGAGACCCCTCCACTAAAAAATAGCCAGGCAGTGTGGTGGGCACCTGTAGTCCCAGCTACTCAGGAGGCTGAGGCAAGTGAATCACTTGAACCCAGAAGTTTGAGGTTGATGTGAGCTATGATGCCATAGCACTCTACCCAGGGCAACAAAGTAAAACTCTGTCTCAAAAAAGAAAAGAAAAGAAAAGAAAAAAGCAGCATTCAGAAACGTAATCTCCTAAAAAAAGGAGTAGACCAGTAGATGCATTCATTCAATGTGTTCATTCTTTTTTTTTTTTCACAGACAGAGTCTCACTTTGTCCCCCTTGGTATAGTGCCACGATGTCACAGCAACCTCCAGCTCTTGGACTTAGGTGATTCTCTTGTCTCAGCCTCTCGAGTAGCTGGTACTACAGGTACCCGCTACAATGCTCAGCTGTTTTTTTGTTACAGTTTGGCTGGGGCTGGGTTCAAACCTGCCACCCTTGGAATATGGGGCTGGCACCCTACTCACTGAGCCACAGGTGCCAGGTGCTACTCCTGATTTCTTAGGGGAGAAAACGGTGTCAGGGTTAGACAGGAAAAGGTTCTTATGCCTTAGAGGTGCAGCTGAAGTACTTAGGAGTGGGGACTCATGATAGCTATACCTGAAATGACGAACTTTTTGTTGTTGCTGTTGCAGTTTGGCTGGGGCCGTGTTCAAATGCGCCACCCTTGGTATATGGGGCCAGTGCCCTACTCACTGATCCACAGGTGCTGCCCAGAAATGATAAACTTTAAAACACACATGTGTACATATGTTTAAAATATATACAGCTGGGGCGGTGCCTGTGGCTCAGTGAATAGGGAGCCGGCCCCATATACCGAGGGTGGCGGGTTCAAACCCGGCCCTGGCCAAACTGCAACAAAATAAATAAAGAAATAAATAAAATAAAATAAAATATATACATCTAAGCAAATACAGTTAAAAGTTCACATGTGTTAAATCAAAGTGCAGATACTCACTGTACTCTTGTTGTTCCATGTCTCTGTAAGTTAACATCTTATAATTAAAAAGTTTAAAATGAAATATATGTGTGGTTTGGAAACAGCAACCTCCAGATCAGTGTTGATGTTGTGCTGACTCCAAGTAAGCAGTTCTCTTACCTAATTGCTTAATGGGCTATCTTTGGATTTTGCAGGTTAGCTCACACCCGGGACATCCTGACAGCGTGGATATCGGCCTGAGGTCTGGACCTGGATCTGGGAATGTCCTGACTTAACTCTCGAAGGGATTAAGAAAATAGGAATTCTTCCTCCTGTACCTTGGTCTATGCCCACATAAGGCTGTTTCCTCTCCCACTGGTCACTTTGGCCACCACCCTCTGGACCAGTCCCTGCTCTGGCCTCTAAGTTCCCATCCTTTTCCCTCAAGGCCCTTCTCCAATGGGCTGCCAGGCTCCTCCTGTAAAGGCATAAACTTGATCCCAGCCCTGACTTGTTTACAAGTGGTGAGTGACCAGTCAATTTGTATCAGAGTTTATCTCTTTGCCCCTGATCTTTAATTCCAAATCTAGGATTTTATCCTTAGTGGAAACCTGCCCCAAAGTACTGAAAACATCTGTAATTAAGACCTGGGCAGCCTTGTTTGCAAAACACACTCATTGCAGGCAAGTCTGCAAATGACACCACCGGGAATTGTGAATCCAACGGGCAAGTAGTGTTTCTTTAATCCAACATAGAGTTGATTTCAGTCAAGTGAGGTGAACAAGCTTTAGTGACCTGCTGTAGGACTTTGTGCCTAGGGTCAGCCAGCTGTATGGTACACTAAAAATTTCTTAAGTGTTCTTACCTCACTAAAATAAAATAAAAAATATATAAATGGGGGAAAAAGCAACCAATAGGCAAGATTTTTTTCTCTTTTGAAACCAAGTCACATTTTGAAGTTTATTTCATAATGTGAGAAAATGCTCACGCATTAAATAAAAGGAAGATGTCACACTGAAAGCAAAGCATCATTCCATATCACGTGCAGATGCACGTAGGGAATAGACCAGAAATGCCGCAAAACGTAACCGATATTTTCTACTGAGCTGTTCAGATTATGGGGGAAAGAATTTGGGTGACTGAAGTCCAGAGCCCTTGAAATGTTCAGTTTCTTTGACCGATAATTATTGGTTACACACATCTCTGTGTGTGTGTCACACACAGGGGCTGTCTGAAAGGTATCCCAGTATTATAAGACTATTTTTCATATTAAATGCTTGGGTACTTTCCAGGCAACCCTCGTATGTGTGTGTGTATGCATATAAATTATTCCTACCCGCAGAGAAATACTACAAGCCCCAAAGAAAATTACCTCCGTACCTTTTTCCTGCTTAAATCACATCAATGGATTCTCTTTGCCATGTAAGTAAAGATGTCCTTCCCTCCCTGGATCTGTAAGCAGGTATCACTCCAGAATTTCTATTAATACACAGGCAGGACTGGAGGCTGGAATACATCTGATTGCAGGGCTTCCTCTGAGGCCTGCCTCTGAGAACCATTTGAATAATGTTTAGACTCTTTCACATACCACCTTTAGGAAAAAACGAAAGATGTCCTTGCATATCTGTGCATACATTTATCTTTCTGTGAGAGTGTGTGTGTGACAGTGTGTATACACAAAGGAATGGAGCTGAAATTCATCTCATTGATCCAGCTACGATTTTAACCCATTGTGTAATTTGTTAGCCAAACATATCTGACACCAGATAGCTATTGATTTGGAAATCTGTAATGTGCACACACAAGCACCAGCTTTGGGCCAGGACACAAGACAGGCACTCAGTTCATCAAAGAATGAAGAGGCTGAGGTTCTACCCAGAAAATTAAGAGAAAAGCTAAGGGAGACAAACATGGAAGGATAGCACCTGGAAAGGAGATGGCTAGAGCTAAATATTTTGGTGGTTTAGAAACACACACCCACAGAACAGAGGCCAACATTAAGCTGTTTCCAAGAAATCCACCTGCCTCCTGGGAGGGAGGGGATGTATGAATCGTTTGGTGTCCAACTGAGTACTGAGCTAACAAAGCACAGTAAGCCTTAGAACTAAAATATCGCCTGCTGACTGGTACAAAGAGAAGAATCCAAACAACCTCTTCTCAAGCACCATAAGTTTCCAATCAGATGTGTGCCTCCCACCTGACCCCCATGCATGTTCAGATTTCACCCCATTCTCTCCTGCAGCGATGGGATCTGGGAGACTCAGCAAGGTTTAGAGTTTCTGGGGGCAGGGAGGTGACAGTGTCCACATCAGGAAGAGAATTCTTTTCTGACTCCAGCACACAACAATCCAGGACAATGTTTTAATCATCATCAGGTGGGAAGTGACTTATTTAAGATGATCTCAACATCCACAATCACAAAATAAAGACTATTCAATCTCATTGTGCAAACACTAAAAATGTAGGAACTCTAAAACCTTTGTCATGAATTACATTGAGCAACCCACTAAGTGAAATCATTGCGTCACATAAAGTTGAAGGATTCTATCAGGTATACCCACAAAGGGCTAGCAGGTCAGGATGGAAAAAAATGAATGTCAAATTAGGAAAGTCAGAAAGAGATGGAAAAAAAAGTTCATGAAAGAGAGGAAGCAAAGCTTTCAAGAAACATGAAAAGATACTCCAATCTACTTGTTATGCAAACTTGGAAGTCACTATTCACAACAGTCCAGAGAAGGAAGCAACCCACATGTCCAGCACTGGATAAATGTGAAAACAAAAGGCAGTGTGTACATACAGTTGGACATTACTCAACCTTAAAAAGGAAGAAAATTCCAACACACACAGCAACATGGGTGAACCTTGGGGAGGTTATGCTAAGTAGACTAAGTCAGTCACAAAAAAGACAAATATTGTATGATTCTACTTATATGAGGTACCTAAAATAGTCAAATTTACACTTTCAAAAAGTGGGATGGTGGTTTCCAGGGAGGTTTCTAGGATGGTTTCCAGGTTGGTGTTTAATGTATACAGAGTTTCACTCTTTCAAGATGAAAAGAGTTGTAGAGATGGATGGTGACACACAGTGTAAATGTACTCATGCCTCTGACCTGCTGCTCAAAGTGGTTAAGTTGGCAAATTTGGGGGCTTGTGTATTCTACCACAGTTTTTAAAAATGCAGAAATCTCATGGCACTCTACCGAAGGTGACATAGCAAGACTCTGTCTCAAAAAAAAAAAAAAAGTAGAAATCAAAACCGAAATGAATTTAGCCATTGCAATTAGGGAAGAAAAGGCAATCAAGGGTATCCACATAGGTTCAGAAGAGATCAAACTTTCACTCTTCACAGATGATATGATTGTTTACCTGGAAAACTCCAGGGATTCTACTATAAAACTCTTAGACATGATCAAGGAATACAGCAGTGTCTCCAGCTACAAAAAAACACTCATAAATCTTTAGCCTTTATATATACCAACAATAGTCAAGCTGAAAAAACAGTCAAGGACTCTATTCTGTTCACAGTAGTGCCAAAGAAGATGAAATATTTGGGAGTTTACCTAACAAAGGACGTGAAAGATCTTTATAAAGAGAACTATGAAACTCTAAGAAAAGAAACAGCTGAAGATGTTAACAAAGGGAAAAACATACCATGCTCATGGAAGAATTAACACTGTTAAAAGGTCCATACTACCCAAAGCAATATATAATTTTAATGCAATCCCTATTAAAGCTCCATTGTCATACTTTAAAGATCTCAAAAAAATAATACTTCATTTTATATGGAATCAGAAAAAACCTTGAATAGCCAAGACATTACTCAGAAATAAAAACAAAGCAGGAGGAATCAC
>CAUYRH010102137.1:0-60976 GCA_963574655.1 Perodicticus potto | reverse complement strand
TTAATTATCCTTCTAAATGCCAATTCAAAAAACAACAATAATTCCCACTTTTATAAAGTAGAAAATTTATTTTTACATAAAACAAGTAAAAAAAATTAACCCTTTTTTTTTTTTTTTTTTTTTTACAGTGACAAATCACATTCGCTCCTTAAAAGAAAACTCTATAGGAACTAGTATCCATTATGGATCAAAAAATATTCAGAAGTTACTCTCTTAAGAACAAAACACATCTTCAAAGAATCAACCATAAGGCTACTCAGAAAAGTATTTCATGATTTAAAGGTTAACAACTACTCTGTACATCCACTGCTGAGAAAGTAACACAAGGATCAGCAGAGGCTTCTTCATCATTGTGAAATGATACCAAACACAGACTCTGTAGGATATTAATCACCTACTATTCTATATGGATCTAGGGCTCAGTTTCTGAGGTGCTCCGATGCAGGCCCCAGCTGTTTTGAGCGATTTATCCACAGAAGTTTAATTTCAATTGTGTGCTGGAAAGTGGGAGGCAGTGATTATACCTTCTCCCAAATCTTTCGAGCACACAAATGAACATTTTAAGGAATAGACTCCAACTGAGATTAACTTGTCCTTCAAATAGTCTCCTCTTACCTCACTAATGGCAGTATCTGAATCACAGCACTTTAAATGGAAGAATACAAGACCAAACATATAATAAAACTTATGTTTTACTCACTGTAAGGCTGAAAACGCAACAGAACAAAATGTACCCTTTCCTGCATGCTCCCCCATCTTCGGAGTAAAACTGTCCTGGAAGTAATACTTCCATGAAAATACATGAGCCAGTTTCTTCAACTCTTTCCACTTGCTTGTTTTTCCTAGCATCAAACCTCATTCTAATGTTCATTTCTTCTTGCTTATATATAGTAAATCAGATGTGGCTTTTTAGAATTTCACCAGTGGCAGAACATCAAACTATAAGTGCATTTTTTCTCCACTGTTTTTAAACAAAAACCTAAATGAAGACATAAAAGACAATTTTCAAATACCATAGGGGAGAGCTCCTATTCCAGATGACAGGCTCCATGTTCAAAGATTGGGACAAAGAAAGAAGTAAAATTTTACAAGTACTCAACTCTGCCTTTGGGTGTCTTGGATGGGTGGGGAATGGGGGGTGGCAGGAATCATAATTAAGTACAGAATGAAGAAACCTTCCCTAAAGTCTAGGGGTTTTACTTCACTACCAACTCAGCCCGTGACTACCTGCATGACACTACATTAAGTTAAACAGGGCAGGCAGTGACATATCTTCTAAGTTTTCTGAAGAAACTAATTAAGGATAAGCATTATTTGCCTGAATGGGTTTTTCATACAAAAAAAATTTGGCCAGTTTGGGGGAAGGTTGAGTACAAGACTTGAAAGCACCAAAAGATTTCTTTTTCTGTGGGTAGGAGCTAGAGATGATTTCAGAAGGAAGCCACATCTACAGAAATTTAAATTCAGGTGTTCCACGCAAAAAAATCATTCACCTGTTCAAAAACAAAAACCATCTTTCCATTTTCTTGGCAATTAAACAGAAGTACAGGTACATGTAATTCTTTATTAACTAATTCATGGAATTGAATATTAAAAAAAAGTTTAAAGGTAACTGATTAAAAACAACTTTCCCAGTTACACAGGGAAACTATTTTATGTGTTAACCGTTTATGCTAAAATCTTCCACCTTAAAAAAACTTTATTCCCGCAGCCCATTTAGCAGAGATAGTCAAAGCATGTAACATCTATAACCAGGTACATGGATCATTACTGAAGTTTTAAGATACACAAAACCCAAGAAACACAAATTTCACACACATGGAAACAAAGCCCACCCAGCAACACCAATAAGCCCAACAAGGTGGGCTGCACGGTGAGCAGAAACCTATAAGGGCGAGTCAGAATAAACCGCTGTGGGGCAGGCACCTGTGGCTCAACGGAGTAAGGTGCCGCCCCGTATACCGGAGGTGGTGGGTTCAAATCCAGCCCCGGCCAAAAAGTGAAGAAAAACAAGAAAACTTTAATGCCTGTGGCTCAAAGGAGTAGGTCGCTGGCCCCATATGCCTGAGTTGGCGGGTTCAAACCCAGCTCTGGCCAAAAACTGCAAAAAAAGGAAAAAAACGCTGTCAACTGTGTTTCATGCAAGTGTCAATGGACCCTACCACAGTCTGTCTCAAAATTTTTGTAGTGACCACATATATGCCAGGCTCAGCCTAACTGGCCTTTAACTTCCATTTAGAAAAGTAAAGTGAGGGTTAGGGAATATGTCCTTGTTCTTATCTTCTCGATAATGAAAAGATCATAATTGAAATAGAAATATCATATGTGCTGGCAAAACCCCATTTGTTCCTCAAAATTAGTGTCTACTGTGTGCCAGGCAATACTGTAGAAACTTAGAACTCAGTGGTGAATGTGGCTGTATTCCTGCCCTCTTGAACCTTGAATTGTTCTAATTTATCTGCCCCCTTCTATTTCCCATGAATGAAAAATACCTGAAAGAAAGGCAGTATTCAAGGGAGGGCTCTGTTTTAGTGAAGATGAAGAGGAGTATTTGAGAGTTTCAAACTATGACAGGGAAGCAGCCTCAAGAAGATCTGAGAAAAATGCATTCCCAGCAGACAGCAACGGAAGGTTCCAAGGCGAGGAACAAGGCTGACAAAAAGTAGCGGAAGAAGGCCAATGTCGCCTGTGCAAAGTGCACAGATAGAAGCCAACAGGCAATGAGTTGGAGAGCTGGGAAGGGCCAGATACTGAGGGGTTTATAGGCCATGGTAAGGAGTTTCAGTATTATTTTAATTATAATGCGATATGGTTGATTTGTGCTTTATGACTATTCTTGCTTCTGTGAAAAATGGACCCTGGAGGTGGTGGTTGGGGATGGGGGGGTTGTGAGGAACTACTACTGCCCATTTCTCTTATTTGGCAAGAAAATGAAAATCACAATTACCAACGTCCTAACAGTCCCTTACTCCCAAGTCAGAGCCCATATAGAAGACTTTTAAATACTGACTGAATCCATGAACAATGAAGAGCAACAGGATGACTGGTGACCAAAAATAAGTCACTAACATAGTGTCATTAAAAGAAAAAAAAAAAAAAAAGAACCATACCACAAACCATAGTGATTCCACAATAAAAATTAACCCCTTTGCAGAACCCAGAGGATTAAATAACATTTTTAAAAGTGGCCATTTGGCCTCCATTTCATGTTTACTTTTAGCGGATGGTGAAAGAAGAACCTGCCAGCGAAGGACATTCAGAGATGGCCAATGGCTAAAAAGCCTGCAAACTAAGCCTTATTTGTTCTCACTTCTAGAAGGTCGGACAATTAAGTTCATGAACTCACTTTAGAAAAAGTGCTACATTCCTCACTGCAAAATATCACTACAGTGACCTTCAGAGTACCCCCTCTGGCCATCTGGGGACCTGAATGTTATTCAACAATGACACAGCACTTTTTCCAGCAAGAGTTTGTGAACTTAATTGTCTCACCTCCTATACTGTTATTCACATTATATCAAATGATCTGGCTCTTTTAAGCTAGTCTGATGATTGTTTTCTGATGACTGTTAAGCCTCTTGTTTACTGCTGCTGCTGGGGAAAATCAGAAGGGGTAGGGATAGTCATCTACACAGTGAAATTTCATACACTGTCTCCAATACTTAGATGGTAGGATATCCTTTTTTGTCTAAGGGCGTGTCCCTGGGCACGAGAAATTCTGTATGACTTGCTAACACAAACCAAGATGTGCCTTTAGAAGCAACTGAATCCAGTATGCTGCCAGAAAAGCTCGATTTCAACCACATGAAAGCCAAAATTTAAACAAACCTGAAGAAATGTTTGTAACTCTGTTGAGATATTTGCAAGTTAGTCTCCAAAAACTTCTCATTCATGTATATGCATGCAGTCTAAGGTGCTAATCATTGTGGTGGTCATTAAAGTGCAGTGTTTTGTGAAATCAGGTGTTTTACAGGCATCAAAAAAGGTTATTTTGTTTTTGAAGCAGCTAACTGGTAATACATGCATTTACATACCCGTTTTTAATACTGCTACTTCTACGCTTTCTGGTTCATATTAATATTTGGTTTATACCCCGGAGTAGATCGAAAGCTGCTTAAGGTATTAAAATAATTCCATGTTTCAGACTCTCGGAAAAAGATAAACATAAGAGTAACATTCAAGCCTGTTTTTGCATGGCCAAAGCTGTGTGTGTGTGTTTCGTTTTTAAAGGGTTAAACATAAAGAATATGCAAGCAGCAAAGATTGTATGTGGTCCTCAAAGCCTAAAATATTTAATACCTGACCATTTATCAAGAATGTCTGCTTATTTCTGGCAATTTTCAAAGATAGCTCTGAATCCAAATCATGGAAAGAGCTTTGAAAAGAAGAGTCCCTGGCCTCACTCCATACTAACAGAATCCTCTGTAGGGCTAAGACCTAAAATTCTTAATTGTAAAAAGCTCTTCTGAAACTTCTGAGTCAGGAAGATAATAGCAGCAGCCTGAATTCCAATCTTTCTCCCTAAAAAACACAGCATCACAAGGACTAAAAGTAAAACCATACATGACCTCTAGTATTATCAGGAGGCAGAACACTAAAAACTTTAAATTACCCCCAAGTAAAGGAATACCAAATCCAACAAAGCTCCCACTGCCTCTGCAATTCTGTGGGTGGATAGGGGAGGGGAAGCTTAAGAGACTGAAAAAGGAGATGACAGGACCAAAGGACCCAGATGAAATGCAGAATAAAACCACCCAGAGAAAAAGGAAGTCCAAAATCAAGTGCCCAAGTTCTGTAGCTCACAACATCAGTACACAGGAGATAGAAAGGCAACAGCCAAGACAGATGGCAGACACAGACACAGTGTCTTGGGGAGAAGAAAGATAAACAGAGAATGCCCTTTGGCAATATGGCAGTGAAGGAAACAGAAAATTAAGGATTCTATAGAGACTAAAAAGAAAAAAGACAAATAAATCCTTTCCTACATTGCTTTACTAACACCATAATCTATTAAAGAAATGTACTTCACCATCTGACAGAAGGCATTCTTGAACTAAGAACCTAGTCCGTATATTGCCCAGGAATAAGGGGGAATAAAATCAAATCAACTCTGTACAAGAGTATTGGAGGAAGAACACAGAGAATATATTTCTGCTGAGGAATATCCTTTTCATTAAAAAAAAAAAAAAACACCGATCCATGAAACAAACAAAAAATCATAATGCAATACTTCTTTCTAACTGAATTAAATATTCTCAAGAGAGTATTTGGAGATACAAAAACCAAAATCAAAAGTCACCTAGAACCCAAAATTTGAAAACAGAAATGAACAAAAATCTAGGAACAAATCTGTAAGAAATAATCAATCTCAAAGAAGAAATCAAAAGAAAATAAAGACAAAACCATTTCAGAAATTAAGAATGAATTACAAAATGTGCCTAGGAATATGGATTTGAATGAAAATCTAGGGACACTGAAGAAAGAAAAGAAAAGAAGAGAATGAAAATGAGATTTTCAAAAGGAGTAAAAACGGGTCAGGAAGAAGTAGCTGAAATAGAAGACACCCAAAATCTCCATCATTACATAATCGGAGTCCTTTTAGGGGAAAACAAACAAACAGAATACAACTACTAATACGTAAAAGCATAATTCAAGAAATTCTTCCAGAAATAAGAGAAAATCTAAACCAGAATACTGAAAGAGTCCACTGTCTACCTGGGAAATTTTACCTAGAACAACCTACTTCAAGACACATAATGAACTATTTTTAAAGGCAAAGGAAAAAACCCCTCAGAACACCAAGGAAAATAAATCAAAGTATAGTCAAAACTCTATAAACTGACTACTCAAGGAAATGTAACAAATTGGTCACACACAGAGGTGGCCAACATAAGAAACTGTGTCTTCTGTACTGGGATGTACATGTCCAATCTGTGAAAATTAGTTCAACTTGAGGTGGTCAACGAAGGGATGTGTCAACTATGAAGGTTCTGCTGTATTTAAAAAAGAAAAGTTAGATTTTAAAAGCAACATACAAAGAAGGACAATAGGGTCATATTTTCAAGCAAATGTGGGAGGCAAGTTTCCTTCATGTATTAAGAATATAGAGAGAAGGCGGTGCCTATGGCTCAGTGAGTAGGGCGCAGGCCCCATATACCAAGGGTGGCGGGTTTGAACCCTGCCCTGGCCAAACTGCAACAAAAAAATAACTGGACGTTGTGGCGGATGCCTGTAGTCCCAGCTACTAGGGAAGCTGAGGCAAGAGAATCACCTAAGCCCAAGAGCTGGAGGTTGCTGTGAGCTGTGACACCACTGCACTCTACCGAGGGCGACAGAATGAGACTCTTGTCTCAAAAAAAAAAAAAAAGAATACAAAACAACAAAAAAAACCTCTTCATCCACCCTAGATAACTAGGGAAGCTTTACCAAAAGGACTACTGTGAGTATTTAATATGTTTAAACTGTACAAATAAGACAGGTTAAAAAATATGAATGTTATATCTATTCACCAAGTAGGAAAAAAAAGCAAAAAATACTTAATAAAACAACAAAAAATAATTATTAACACAGAAGAAATCCCCAAGGGACTGAAAGAACTCTATGATGATAAACCTGCAAACTTAAATGAAATGGATTTCTAAAGAAAGCACACCTTACCCAAACTGACCGTAACAGAGACAAGACAGACAGAAAATGTTACAAAGGAAAAACTCCCACAAAGAGTACCAGGTCCAGATGTAGAGGAATCAGAGGAATTCTACTAAACATCTGCAAATCAGAGTCCTAATGCTACATAAACCGCTTCAGAGAATAGAAAACGATAATCCAAGTTTCTTTTGAAGCAAATATAATATTGATACATTAACCTAATAAAGACAGAATAAAAAGAAAATTACAAACCCACATCATTTACAAAAATTGATGCTAGTATTTTAGTTAGGATTTTTGTAAACATTTTTTTCTTTTGCATTAAAGAAAAAAATACACCAGGATCAAATGGAATTTATGCCAGGAATGTACAGGAACCCAATATTAGAAAATCTATTAGTAAGTAGGAATGAATGGGAATTTAACCATATTATATATATATATATATCTATTTAAAGTCGGTATCTATGTAATACTAAAGGCATTCCATACAAGATCAAGAACATTAACTACTATTTAATATCATCATGAAGGCACCAGCCAGAGAGGGAGACAAAAACAAAAAAAAAAAAAAAAACCCCAACTAGAAACAAACAAATCAGGAAAAAAAAGAAAAAGATCTCTACAGATGACATGATAATACATCTGGAAAACCCTAGACTCCAAACCTGAGACTATCGGTGGAAAGTAACTCAACACAAAAACAACTCAGTAAGGTACAGGATTAAAATTAGCATACATAAATCAGAGGCCTTTTTATACACAACTAATAACAAATCATGAGATAATAATGGAAAAACTCCCATCACAACAGCAACCAAAAATGATTTAGAACACTTAGGAATAAATTTATCAAGAAATGTTCAAAATCTACATAAAAAAAACAGCAAAAGACAAGGTTGCCCCAATAAAAAGATACTCTTTGTTTAGGGTTAGGACTTCTCAACATCATTAAGACGGCAGTACTCTTCAAGTTGATTTGTAAATTTAAAGCAAGCCAAATAAAAATCAATTTTTTCTCCTGACACTAGACAAGCTTATGCTAAAGTTCATATGGAAAAAAAAACACATAAAAGTAGCCAAGAAACTATAGCAGAGAAACTATGATGGAAAGATTAGCTCCACCCGATACAAAAACATATTGCAGGGCGGTGCCTGTGGCTCTGGGAGTAGGGCACCGGCCCCATACGCGGGAGGTGCGGGGGTTCGAACCCGGCCCCAGCCAAAAAAAAAACAAAAACATATTGTAAAGTCTCTACGAACAAAATTAAGAATGTAGTAGCCTGGCATGGTGGCTCATGCCTAGAATCCTAGCACTCTGGGAGGCCAAGGCCGGTGGACTGCTTGAGCTCACAGGTTTGAGACAAGCCTGAGCCCGAGCAAGACCTCGTCTCTAAAAATACCTGGGCATTGTAGCAGGCGCCTGTAGTCCCAGTTACTTGGGAGGCTGAGGCAAGAGAATTGTTTAAGCCCAGGAGTTTGAGGTTGCTGTAAGTTATGATACCATGGCAGTCTACCAAGGGCAACAAAGTGAGTGAGACTCCACCTCCCCCCCCCCCCAAAAAAGGTAGTGATATGTGAAAAAACCAACAGATTGAAAAAAGAAAAAAAGTCCAGAAACAGACTTAACTACATATGGAAATTAATGTATGACAATAGTAGTAACTTAAATCACTTGTCCATAAATTGTGTTGGGACTACCATATAGTCATTTAAAAAAAGATAAAATAAGATCCATTTCTTACATCATATAAAAATAAATTTCACACATAAGATATAAAACTATGCAAGAACTAGAAGAAAACATAGGTGCATCCCTCTTGAATTGGAGTATAAGGAAAGGTTTACTTACTATGACTTAAAATTTAGAGGCATTAAGTAAGATTGATAAAGTTGACCAGAAAATTAAAATTCTACATGGCAAAACACAATATTAGCAAAGTTGAAGCAGAATTAATACATTTGGAGAAAATATCAGCAAAAACACAGAAAATAAGGCTAATTTCTCTACAATATTAAAAACATTTTTTAAGTTGAGGGAAAGAAGAATCAAACATCCTAAAGAAATCAAATGTCACAGAAATCAAATATAAAGAGAGCCCTTAAAAAATAAGAATGATATCCAACCTCACTCACAGGAGAAATGCAAACTAAAACTATGCTGAAATACATCTCTTGTCAATTATATTAATGAAAATTCAAAATCTGGAAAATGTACGGTTTGGCAAGGCTTTGGGGAAATGATCAATTCAGCAATGTATGCAAAAATGTCATATGGTAGTTTCAAAACTGAGTTGTAAATTTTTCTTTTTTTTTAAATATGGCCACACGTAAAGGTATAGTCTATGCCCCTGAGCTTGAATCTGGGCAGACCTATGACTCTACCAGCCAACAGGGTACCACAAAAGCAATATTACAGGGACTTGAAGCAGGCCATGAAAGGTCATGCAGCTTCTGTCTGCCTTTTTTAGAATATTCATTCTTCTGGTATGCCCTCTCAGAATCCAGGCTCCTAATTTTGTGAAGAAGCCTAGCCTACAATGAGGGGACATGTGTACACATCCTATTTGACAGATTAAACTAAGCCCAACATTAGTCATCTCAGTCTAGGTAATAGAGATGAGTGAAGAAGTCAATATTTAATTCTAGACTCAACTATTCTAATTACCCACCAGTCATCTGAGATTTGCTAACAAAAGCTCCCAAGACACTATAGAGGAAGAACAAACTCCCCCTACTCCTACTCACATTTCTGACCACGATTCCAGGAGCATATTAAAACAATTTTTTACACAATTAAATTTGAGGTTGTTATATAGCAGTGGAAAACCAGAATATGGCAAATTACTATGGAAAGGAATCTAACAACAGCTAATAAAATTACATGTTAATTTACCCTTTATCCCAGCAATCTCAGTTCCAGGAACTTACTTTGAAGATAAACCTTACCAATACCAAAATATTAAGTGCAAAGTTCTTTACTGTATTATTTATAACTTCAAAATGCTGGAAGCTACCTACATGTTCAAACACATGAAAGTGGTTGTTTACAGAATGGCACACTGAGCAGAATACTACGCAGCAGTAAAAAAGGAGCAAGGGTACTATCTATGAGCCAATACAGAGGAACTTCCAAGATATAACAACTGGGGGACAAAATGGAAAACTGCAAAGCACATGCCACCTTTTGTGTAAGAAAGAAGAAACAAAACATACATAAGTGTGTTTGAGGTAAAAACCATAAAAGAATGAACTAGTAAACATGAAAGTTGGTTACTTATAAAAAGAGCGGGAGGTAGAAATGGAAAGGGCTAAGATTTCTGAATATCCATTTTTCGTGTGAGCAGTTCTGACTTTTAGAAGCATATACATACGTATTCAAAGCAGAAAACTAAAACAATGGTGGGGCATGGTGGGGCATGCCTTAATCCCAGCACTCAGGAGGCAGAGGCATGAGGATCCCTTGAGGCCAAGAGTTTGAGTCCTGCTCAAGAGTTTGAGACCAGTCCAATCAACATAGCAAGATCCCAATTCTACAAAAAAAGTGGGGGGAGGGGAGCAATTAACTGGGCATGGCGGCATGTGCTTGTAGTCCCAGCTATGTAGGAGGATTGCCTGAGCCCAGGAGTTTGAAGTTACAGTGAACAGTGATGACACCACTGCACTGTAATCCAGGCCAACACAGTGAGATCCTACCTCTAAAGAAAATCAAGTCTCCCTCACACACACAGAGTTGGAGTAAAGGAACTAAAGCTTAATGCAACATAAATAAATGAACTCATATGGGGTTCAAATGAATAAAATGACCACTCTGAATGAGGAATGGAAGAAAATTGGCAACTAACTTTTAGACGCTGTTATTTTTACTATACAACCTTTACAACCTTAAGTTTTTTTTGTTGATGTTGCAGTTTTTGGCTGGGGCCGGGTTTGAACCTGCCACCTCCTATATATGGGGCTGGCGCCCTACTCCTTGAGCCACAGGTCCCGCCCACAACCTTAGTTCTAATGAAAGGAATAATAAAGAAGTATAAGCAAATCTTAAACTTCTCTGAGCACATTGGTTTTTCTCACAGTGGCATGGTAGTAAAAGTTCCCAAATTACATCATGCGTGTACCATAGGACTCACTGCAGAATTTGAAAGTGTTAATAATGCTGGAAGCTACAGTTCTCACCATGGAAGAACAGAGATAAAAATGGGATGGGGAAAGGCAGGGCAGAACTCTGTAAACTAAACTCTGTAAACTGAAATTGGAGGTATCAGAATGAATTTATGATTTCATATATATTTATAATACAGCCATATACACACATACAGGTAACAGAATAATATCTGTACACTTCTCAGAATACAAGAACCTTTAAGGCAGTGGTTCTCAACCTGTGGGTTGCGACCCCTTTGTAACAATGAAAATACATCATGGCATTAGGAAGTTTGAGAACCACTGCTTTAAGGATTAAGAGAATACTGGTCATTCAGACTTGACTATAAAACCAGTTAGGACTGTTGAACACCAGCTAAAATTAGCCACACCAAGGGTAATTTTTAAAGGAAAAATGTTGGTTATTTTACAGCATGTACACAGAGCTTTACGTTTACTCTCTAAAACTATATCTTTTGGTCCATCTGGTGCTGGACAGAGAAAGGAAACTTGGTTTCTCTCTCTCCCTTTTGCCTGTTAGTCCATATTAATCTAATTGGGATACCCAGGTCTCAGGCTAGTTGTTCCAGTGAGTGATTCAGCTTCCTTTTAGACTTTTGTTGACACACTGTTTACAGTTGTATTTCTATGGGAAAATGTGTTTCAATCTCCAAATAAAAAAGAAAACCTTCTGGAGTACAATCCAAATTTACTCCTGTTTATACTTTAAACCTAAAAAGTTTAAGTAAACTTTAAATTCTGAGCTTCAGGCACCAGTCTACCTAATTTTTCACTGTAGCCTCTGCCTTTGCCCTATTTTATTGCGAGGGTCTCCAAATTTGATAGAATGGCCAGAAATGCACCACCAAGAGAGGGACATGTGACCAAAGATTTGAAGGAGGTGATAAGTACTCTGGGAATTAAATTCCTTACAAACTCTAGAGTCAATTTTCCTCCTACAATGGACAACAGAAATGCTTACTGTTAATCAATTAAAACATCTAACTCACTGAACTGAGGATAAACATAACTGTGGGAAAACTAAATCAACACGTCCTCAGCACTTCCACCATGTTTTCTGTAATATTTTCCATTGCATTCTCCTTTGTCCCCCCAACCCTCCTCAAAAGACTTTCCCTCAATCCAAATGACAGAATGACATCACTGATTCTCACAATATGATCCCCATACCAGCAGTATTGACAATCACTTTGGACTCCTTAGAAATACAAACTCTCAAAGCCACTCCAGACTTCATATAAATCAGAACCTCAGGTGTGCTGCCTCATCAAGCTTCCAGGTGATTTTGCTGCATGTTAAAAGTTTTCAAACCACACTTTAGCTGATGAAAATTATACTTTAGAGTGGATTTCTTTGTTTTATCCATTAAGGACTAACCTGTATCCCCCCTGAAATTCCTACATTAAAACCTTAAGTTCTAGGGAGACTGGATTTGGCAATAGGCCTTTAGGGAGGCAGTTAAGTGTTAAATGCAGTCATAGGGGTGTAACGCAAATGAATACAATAGGACTGTGTCCTTAATAAAAGGAAGAGACCCAGCAAAAAGGCCATGTGAGGACACAGCAAGAAGAAACTCTACTGAGGGCTACAAGGTGAGAATGTCTGAGAAATAAATAAATAATAAATAAATAAATAAATAAATAAAATAAGAAAACCATCTGCAAGTCAAGGAGGGAGACATCTCAGGAGAAAGCCATCCCTGCTGATGCCTCGATCTTGGAGTCTTCTAGCTTCTAGAACTGTGAGAAAATAAATTTCTGTTGTTTAAACTAGCCAGTTTGTGGTATTTTGTTATGGAAACTCTAGCAAACGAATACATTCCCTTTTACCCCAAGCAATGTTTAATTTTAACATTTTTTCTTACTAGATATGGACTGAAAACATTGGCCATTGTTAAAAGATTTTCTAAATCCCCTTTAGCATCTGCTGAAGTGTCTTCCACCCTTTGTGGGTGATAAAGGGTAGGTTATCTTATGCTCCATCCCCTTGAGAAGATAAGCCAAGGGTATATCCAGCTTAAGATGTTAGAAATGTATTTCCAAGTATAAAATGGTGCTGCTTCCAGTATCAATTCATCCTAATTTTACTGAGTTCTATTCTTCTCCCTAAACAAAGACTATCCTTTTCTCAAACTCCTGTCCTTTGTTCTCTCCTACTAAAGAATGCCAGATAACTGACATGTTTTTGAGTGTACTCAATTTTACTTTGTAGTTAAAATTTTAAAACCATGACTGTATTTCCCCTCATCCCATGTAATGGAACACATCATTAAACTTAAAAAAATGTTTCCTTATAAGGGCATTTCAGCAAAAATTCTACTAACATAAGGAATGAATGTTAGCCAAACAATCACACTTAGAAACAACCTAACTGGCCTAAGAACAGTTTCTGGACAGAGGCTATTTCCATATCTTCACTCGGCCTACATGAATGTGTGGTATTATCTATATTCAATCTCAACAGGAAACTACATGATTTGGAAAGCATGAATGATTTTCAAGCATACAGCATGCATACATGCACAGATGCACATAAATTTACACCGAAGTGGCAATAAAAGCTACTATAGTGGCCACATACTAAAAGAAAACAACTGAGTATGAATCTAAATAAAAATATGATTGTTATCTCTACCACATATCCACAATCAATTTAATATAATACTCCTTTGGTGTTACTCATACAGCCTGCCTTCTGTGACTGTGAGTTCCCATCCATGGATCCAAACAACTGAAAATTGAAAATATTCAGGGGAAAAAAATGGATGGCTTCCTCCCCATTGAACATGTACAGACATGTTTTTCTTGTCATTATTCCCTAAACAATACAGTATTAGCTATTTACATAGCATTTACATTGCATTAGGCATTATAAGCACTCCAGAGGTGATTTGAAGTACAGTCATGCAGTGTATAATGATATTTTAGTCAATGATGAACCACATTTGGTCCTATAAGAATGTAACACCTTAATTTTACTGTACCTTTTCTATGTTTAGATGCACAAATACTTACCACTGTGTTGCAGCCGCCTACAGTTTTCAGTATGGTACCATGCTGTACAGGTTTGTAGCCTGGGAGCAATAGGCTATCACAAGCCTAGGTGTACAGTAGGCTACACCATCTAAGTTTGTGTTAAGTACACTCTATGTTCGCATAAGAATAAAATCATCTAATGACACATTTATGTATTCAGGAGGATGTGTGTAGGTTGTATGCAAATATATTTTATATAAGGGACTTAACCATCTGTGGATTTTGGTATTTATGGTGGAGAGATGTCCTGGACGCAATCCCTCGGGAATACTGAGGGAGGACTGTATTTTCTACAAATGATTAGCCTCTTTCAACTTATGAAGCAGTAAGGCCAAAAAACTGTCCAATCTAAATACCTAGTCCCTTTCTCATTTAAATAATACTGACAACATCTTATTCCTACAAAGCTACCACCACATAAATTACTTTTATAAGATGGTACACAAAACTTTAATTAGAAGCTAACCAGAATATTTATTTATAAGTCATTTGTACATAGATTATGAATACATTTATGCCATTATGGGATTCAATATGTTGATTATTTGTACAAATTGGAGTGCTTACATCCTACTAATCAACATAGCCTTCACCTCATTTACCCAATTACAGCGTTAAGACATTTATGATCTACACCTGATAAATCCAACTTGTGCTTGCAGTATGCTCCATAGGTGTGGTCCCCCCACTAACCCTCCATCGACCCACTCCCCTCCCTTCCCTTCCTCTCCCCTTCCCTCCTTCATCCTAGGCTATAGTTGTGATTCATTTTTCATATGCAAGTATGAGTGATTATAAATTGGTTTCATAGTAATACTGAGTACACTGGATATTCCTTTTTCCATTTCTGAGATACTTTACTAAGAAGAATATTTTCTAACTCCATCCATGTACACATAAAAGAGGTAAAGTTTCCATCTTTTTTTAAAGCTGCATAGTATTCCATGGTATACATATACCACAATTTATTAATCCATTCATGGTTCGATGGGCACTTGGGCTTCTTCTATGACTTGGCAATTTTGAACTGAGCTGCAATGAACAATCTCTAACCAGAATATGTAAATAAAAAATTTTTGTTCCCATTTACAGAAGTAGTAAAGTTTATGATCTGTTTTAAAAAACACATTCCAGGCTGGGCACAGCAGTGGGAGGCTGAGATGGTTGCATTACTTCAGTTCAGGAGTTTGGGACTAGCCTGAACAAGAACAAGACCCCATTTCTACTAAAAATAGAAAGGGTGTTATGGCCAGCACTTATATTCCCAGCTACTAGTGAAGCTGAGGCATAAGGATCATTTTTGAGCCTAAGAGTTTGAGGTTACTGTGAGCTATGATGATACCACAGCACTCAACCCCAGTGCAACAGAGTCAGAACAAAACAAAACACATTCCAAATATTCTCAGAAAAGTAAATTTAGCTCATTCTCCCTCTGGATGTATATCAATTAAGAATTGATGTTGAGAATTATAAATAGGGGCACCTGAATAAAGGAAACATTAAGTTTTATTCCATATATTCCACTTGCTAAGACAGAAAAACACTAGTATTTGGGGAATAAATTCAACATAAGATTAAAATACATGCTACTTACACAGAAATTTAGTTACAATAGTATTTGCTTTTTCAATGTTTAAATCAAACCAAATATACTTCATGTATTTATCTCGGAACCAACAAAAGATATTGTAGAACTAGACTGAAAATTAGGAGGCAAAACTCATACAGTACGTGCAATATCATTTCAATCAATTCAGTTAGATGTAGAATGTTAAGTCAGATAGGTTAAACAAATAAACCACAGCATATATGAAAATCTTCATCCAACCAAGAGGAAATTCAGGACCACAGTGCTGACAAATCTACTCCTAAGCTCCTAAGTAACCCGCTTTCTTATAAATCAGACATCATTCCATGTTAGAGCCCTTGGCAGGGACCTAACCCAAGGAGATGATGAGGCGTTGGCCCAAGGTCAGAATTTTGGCTGTTCACTGTCCCAGGCAATGAACTTATAGCACTTTCTCTCATATAACCAGTGAGGGCTTGTCAAAATTACTCTTCATTATTGAGGACAATGCAGTGAAATATAAATAATGGAGCAAGGCAAGCTATCAGTCACACAAATGTTTTAGGTTATAAAATATATAGACACCTCCAAGAATTTCTGCACAAGTATTACAAACTATAGGACAGGGAGTTAGCGCCAAGGATTAGGAATTAGGAATCAGTTCTAGCTCTGGAGTATACACTTTAATGAATCTATTTTATCCTAAATCTTGCTTATTTAGCACTAACTACGATAAATAAATGGAAAGACAAATTTCCACTTATATAGGACAGAGAATACCTGCTTTAACCAATATTATCCCTAGCATACAGCACAGTGCCTAAAACTACAATTAGTTCAACATACAGCTAGCTCAAATATTTTGCTGAATGAATACTATTTCCGTCAAGGTTTAGGAAAGGCGAACACTGAACAGTGGAATAAGTATGAAAGCAGAAATCAGATCTGGGAAGGATTTTGAACAAGGTGCTGTGTCCCAGGGATTCAAGTTTTCTCATTTATAAAATAAAAGGCTGGATCAGGTTCTCCAACCTCTCTTCTTGCCCTAAAATTCTTTACCCTCTAAATCCTCATTATGTCTCCTAGTCCAAGCGCAAAATAGTAACGTTCCTATCCACAAGCTTAAGGCTACTCATATCTCATGCTCAGTTTCTTCAACCAGAAAAATACACACAAAGAAGCCTCAAGCTGAGTCACAGTTTAGATTCATTATCAAATTCACTTTTATAGTTCAGAATCTTGGTTCACTGTATTGAAAACCTACTATCTGCTCTGACTGGCAACAAAAAGCCTTCAACATCGCACCCTTTTTAAAACTTGCATGTTATGTGCTACATCTTACCTTCCTGTTTCCCAACTCAGATAAGAGATTTGCCTCCTAGTATCACCCGCCTTGTCAAGACCTAACAGGGCTATAAAATAAAATATAGGGCCATCCAGTTAAATTCAAATTTCAGATAACCAAATAATTTTTAATCCCAGATTATGATCTATGTAGTACTTGGGACACTTGTACTAAAAAAAAAAATATTGCTCATTGGCAACCTGGTCCTAATTTCCTATTACAAATGAACAGTTTCCAAAGAAATACTATAATTCTAAAATGTAAGTTAAACACTAAATATAATTGTCTTTGATTCAGAAGGAAATTGGGTCTTCCAGTTTCCTTGCTCTGGTCTCTCAACCTGGCCACATTTAAGAAACAATGGAAATGAACTTTAAAATATGTAGTTCTTTCCATCTGGCCTGACTACCTAGTCCCAGACAAACAGGACTAGTAACCAACATGCCTCTGAGAGGGAAATTAAAAACATCAACTTCCCAAAGTGCAGCTCTGGGGCTGTCTTATTCTACATTTGGCCAATAGTCAATATTGTCTCCTAATCCTTATTCTTTAATGTGCTACATTAGTACTTATATTTATCTTTCTTACCTAGCATATCATAAAGCAGTTGGGGAGATAATATATTTTTGTATCCTCACCTTCATCTATACACAGTACACATAAGCGTACTGTAAACAGAAGTTTAGTGTTTTCTAAATATTAAATATCGTTATACAATACTTAAGTACAGAAGTTGTAATGTCTACATTGTCATGCCTTCTCAAAGAACCAACCTTTAAAGTGGCTCTTGAAAAAAGAGCAGTATTTTGTAATATGCGGAATTCAAGCAAGGGCAGTATGAGGTACAAAGGCATAGAACAACAAACAGGTCAGGCATGTCTGTTACATGGTGTGAACTCCTGACATGACTAGGTGCAGTCACTGTGGGGACCTACAGTTCAGTTACTGGACAAATTCATCATCAACTGCTTTACCTTTCTCTAAAATATTTGTATAAACTCCAGTTACCAACTTTCTGGATGGCTGGATTCTTTTTAGGAAGCATATATTAAGTATCTAACATAGTCTAGACTCTGTCCTAGGTGGTGTTTACTATGCTATGACCATGAATATTTCAAAATATGTATCGGACTGCAGAGAGGCTAAGAAATGTTTTCCTACCAAGAATTAATTAACTTAAATCATTCTATAATAAGGCTGCTATTACTTGAAACATATACATTCTTCTTTTGAAATTTCCTTTAGAGCCCTGGGTACTTTTTAAAAGAACATATCCTCAATGACAGAAAATATTCCTTTTTATTTGAAGATATATCATCAAGAGTAATTTTGTAAATAAGTCTCATTAAAAATGGGTGGCTCCCACACTCTCTGTTAAAGAGATTCTATTACTACAGGCAAGGCAATGCCGAAGTTTGGAATACAGAATCTCTCAAAACTCACAATGTCAATACCCTAAACCCAAACGAGCTGTTCATTCTTGTGGGATGAATTCAACAGAATTATACTTTTTAAAAAATCTAATAAACACTTGTCTTACCATTTATTATTCACCACTTATTAGTTTTGACATGAGTGCTTTCTAGGATCTCAAGTGTTATTTTCCTCCTACAGACCTTTACTTTTTTCCCTGGTATCATCAGAATGCCACATTTCATCAACAACTACTATATTTCCCTAAAACCTATGACAGAATAAATTCCCCCTTAAAGGGCAGGATATCAAGTATTCACTGCTCGTTTGTCATTTTAAACGTGTGGTACAATCTTCCCACAATCTGAGCAGAACTAGATTTAAATCTGGCTTTTTGCAGTCAATATTTCAGAGTAAGAATAAACCAAATCTCTAGTCTCTTGTACATTTTTCATCAATCCTTAGGTCAACAGGCAAGCAATTCAAAAATCATCCAAGTACATTTTAATTCAAAGAAAAGAAAAAGAAAAAACAAAATCTAGCTCCTGACAGACATTTTAGACTTCCAGTAACATGTCAGAGGCACAACTATGTACAGCAGAAAGAGGAATAGACTAGAGAGCTAGGCCCACATGCCTTTTCTGCCACACCACATTTGGGCAGGTAAACAGACTCATTTCTGTCTACAGAGAAAAAAGCCATCATCTCATTTACATGGCTGTCAACGGATTAAATGATACCAACTGTTACATGCAAGAACCTGACACAATCAGTCCTCTTTTAACTAGAGAAGAAAATCAGACTCTTTATCCTCATGACCTCAAATATTAAAGCTGGTAAGACAAATCCATTTTTTTAAACTAAAGCAATGATCTGAAGTCTGGGACTATCACTAACATAACACTCAAACTCTTCTCCATTTCAAAAACACTGACTCATTCAGCAAAACTGGGTTATGAGGTACTTGCCATAAGCTGAAACTTATACAGACAGAAACGTCAAGCATTTTACATAAAAATCTTCTGACAACATACCACAAAATTATTTTGGACAATTTTTAAAAGTCAAACCCAATCAAACCACCCAAGTGATCACTCAGGATTACTACTCTGTTTTTTAAGACCTATAATGCACATATGTAAGGGACTCTGCTAGGTCCTGGGGATGTAACTATCACCTACCCGTCCTTAAAGAATTCAGTCTACACAGGGGGACAGACTTGTAAAACAGATAAATAAAGATGATGTTCTCAAAAAACTGTATGTCCCTGGCTCAAAAAAATCATTCTTTCCACTTCTCAGCATTCTTAGCCCATAAAATAGAAAATTCCACCCTTTTTTCCATGTTGAGTCCATGGGAATTTGAATCCCTAATTTTTGTTTAAAATATCTTTTAGAAGTCTATAATTAAGAAGTAACACTGAAACCAAAAGTTTATACACAGATTGCCTATCACAAGTCAGGCAAAGCAATAAAGGACAAAGAATTTGTTAACTATCAGAAAACCACAGAATTTTCAAACTAAGAAAGGACAGTGTTTCCTTTTTCTGCATTAGGACTCAGGATAACAGTCACAGTAAAAACAAAACAAAACAAAAAAAAAGAAAAACACAAAGACAGTTAAAACAACCTTGAGATCAACCAATAAGAAATTCAAACAAAACCTATACACACCCCTAAAGTTTCAAAGTTACAGGTCAACTGTAAAGGTGTTAAGATCACGGAGTGTAGGTTAGAGAAAACAACATGCTGGCTCAATGTTATTCTTAAAGAACAAAAACGATTGAAGCTGACTTAAAATTCAAAAAGGTTGACCTCAGATTTTCTATATTGAAGAAAGTGGAATATGACTAGAATACAAGTCATCAAAAAACTTTTCTTTCCACATTGTTTCATTATGTTAATGAAAAAACAAATTCTATTCCCAATGATTCCCAGCCAGAGCCACTCTCCACATGGCATTTTTCTCTGGCTACTCTGGTTTATTCCCATATCCCAAAGAGCTGCACAGAAGGAGAACTGGTGTGTCTAAGCTGCCCCAGTTGGAGCAAGTGCAGGTGTATATGTCTATATATAAAGCCCTGCAATGGTTTCCAACCAAGGCTGGTTTCCACCCTGCTCTGAGCTACCAGGAAAGACACTGGCTACCTGTGACTGTGAATTGGAACCAGTCAGTTGGAGAAGCAATGAATAAAAATGGGCTCAGCAGTTCGAGACCAGCCTGAACAAGAGTGAGACCCCATCTTTACTAAAAATAGAAAAACCAGCTGGGTATGGGGCACATACATGTAGTCCCAGCTACTCAGAAGACCGAGGCAAGAGGATTTCTTGGGCCCAGGTGTTTCAGGTTGCCGTAAGCTATAATAATGCCATGGTACTCCACCCAGGGCAACGGAGTGAGGTTCTATCTCCAAAAAAAAAAAAATTATTATAAAATAAAAACCCGTAAAGTCTGTGAAAATCATACAAATGTACAACAATAAATGATGCCCTATGAAAGAGCTCAGTGAGCCCTCCATAGATGAATTTTTTTGAATTGCATAGTTGTACAAGGTACTCCTTACAATTGTCATTTCTCAAACATTTATTAATTGGTTTAACCCAACACCACTACAACTGCCGTCACTCACCAAAAACTGGGTAAATAAATAATCATCTTACTCATCATTATTATTCTTTCATAAATGTATATATAGAACACATTTATTTCAACATTTAAAATATTAGAAGTATTTCAAGTCTTTATTTGGGTGTTGATATTTTTGTGACCAGCAATATGCCCTGGGAACTTTACTCATTTTTATTAATTAAGCTATGGAAAAACTGGTTTCATTACACATAGTTTCACTGAAAGTTGCTGTTTCCCAGAGCATACTGATCACAATGAGGGCAAAATGTATGCTTCTGTCAGTAAAAGTATTTCTGTATGTATACTTAATTTTTCACTTTACCCCTCACAACCATTACTAAATCAATTATTTTCTAACTGATGTTTTACAATCAAGTAAACAGAGATTTAATATAAAGCAATAGCAACTCAGACACTGAAATGACCTTCTAGGAAAGCTGAGGAAATGCCTTCTCAAAGAACCAACCTTTAAAGCAGGTCTTGAATAAAGAGCAGTATTTTGTAACATGAGGAATTCAAGCAAAGGCAGTATGAGGTACAAAGGCGTAGAACAAGAAACAGGTCAGGCATGTCTGTTATACAGTATGAACTCCTGACATGACTAGGAACAATCACTGTGGGGGCGGGCAGTCTCAAGGGCTCAGTACAACAGGACACATGCTAATTCATTAAGTCACAAGTGAGAAGCACCTAATATTTCTGGAAAGGATGAAGGGTTTCATACAGGAGTTTCATGATGAGTCTTAAAAAATGACTAGTGTAAATGAGGATATTCCAGATTGGAGGAACAGCACAGAGACACCATTTTAACCAAATAGTCCATGACTACCAAGTTCCATGAATTCTTTTTTCTTTTTTTTCATTTTAAAAACCACCTTCTTCTCCATTAACATGCTAATTTTCAACTCTTTCTTGGGGTATTTGTGCTTGCCTCTAAAAAACCTTTCCAGTTTCTCAAATTTGCTCTCTCAACTGTAGGTGTGCAGGAAAACTAGTTACCAAAACATTATAAAAATATATTTAGGCTGGGGACATGGCACATGCACATAACACCAGCATCTGGGAGGCCCATGCAGAGTGCTGAGCATCACTTGTGGCCAGGAGTTTGAGACCAGGGTAAAAGAGTTAGACTCTGCCTCTACAAAAAAAAAAAAAAAAAAAAAAGCTCGGGGCCTACAGCTCAGCGGCTAGGGTACCAGCCACATACACTGGAGCTGGCGGGTTGGAACCCAGCCTGGGCCTGCCAAACACCAATGACAACTACAACCAAAAAATAGCCAGGCATTGCAGCGGGTGCTTGTAGTTCCAGCTACTTGGAAGACTAAGGCAAGAGAATGGTTTAAGCCCAAGAGTTGGAGGTTGCTGTAAACTATGACGCCTTGGCACTTTACCAAGGGCGAAATAGTGAGACTGTCTCAAAAAAAAATAAAAATAAAAATAAAAAATTAATTAAATAAATTAAAATTAACCAGGTGTGGTGATATGTGCCTAGTCTCAGCTGTTCAGAAGACTGAGTTAGAAGGATCTCTGGAGACCAGGAATTTGAGGTGAGAGTGAGCTATGATTGGACCACTGCTCTACCAGCCCAGGTGACTGAGCAAGGCCTTGTCTCTAAGAAAATAAAGTATTCAAGATATGAGTAAATACAACAAGTAAACATCTAAAGTGGGTGAGGCGCTGGGAGTTTTGATACACGGACTTCTGGCTTCTTACCAATAGCTTTTCTGCCAATTTCCTGGTTTTCTACTCTGCTTAACATGGTTCAGGAAGCTGGATAGGTAACAGCATTAGGCTGGCAGAGAAAATACACCATATCTCTTCTTATTCTTCCTCTATTTCTGCTTTCTCTTTTATCCCTTCCCATTCCAAAGGCATTCGAGATGGCAATTAGTCCACTAGGCTGCATTCCAGGATAAGACTGGTTTTCACTGACCTCAACATTAGATAAATGTCATGATACAAGTCATTGTATCCTTTTACACCTAAAACTTTTCTAAGTAATTAAGAGGTAATACTGTATTTTGCCATGTACGTACTTTTTTGCCCAAATTTCTGAGGGAAAAATAAGGATACACATTACAAATGGACAGTGTAGCTCAGGAGCAGGGGAGCCCAGTGGACCTCCTGGGGCTGCTCCATCCTCCCGCCTGGGCCTCCCGGGCACACAAGGTTCTAGCCTGAGAGGATGTGGAATCTGGTGGAGGTGAGGCAGAGCAGTTTCTGCCAAGCACCACAATCTGCAGATGGGGTGGTATTAGTGATGGACAGGCAGTCCATGGCCATGCAGGGTGAGGGCTGAGGCCTGGCTGCATAGAGGGGACTGGGAGCCCTGTACAGGCCCCAGGGACCTGCCTGGCTGCCGTGGGCTGAGCAGCCTCAGAAGCTTCCACCCTGCTGGCCACAACCCCCAATGTGGCAAGCAGGTAAGGGCTCCTGGGAAAGAGAAAAGGGACAGGCTTCATAGAGTTGGCAGCTGTAGGAAGGTGGTGCAATCTGCATGTTCACCGGGGAAGTGTTAGCCCTGCCCAGATGTGTTTCCCCTGGCTGAGAGAAGGCCTTTTTCTCAAGGGGTGTTTTCCTGGAAGTTTGGGCAAAAAACATGGGTGTACATTATACATGGGAGTGCATTTAACAGGGCAAAATATGGTACCTGAGTAGGGGAAAAACCCCACACCCAGTCTGAATGTTCGAATACTATATATATGTGTGTATTTAGATGTAAGAAAGTTATGACTCAGCTATAACCCAGATGTTACCTAACAAATGCAAACAATGTAACCTAATTGTATATATCCTTATATTATAAAATATAACAAAAAATTTAAATTTAAAAATAATTTATTCAACTGTATAATCTGTCCTGTTCTCTCTACCCTATCACATACAAATCTACCTATCATCTTAATTTAAAAGTCTCCAATGCCACTGTAATCTGTGACTTTCAATGACGACCCTGTACATGTGCAGCTCTAGGTTAAACTATAATCTCTTTAGACCCCCCCTCATTAATAATGACTCTCACTCATTATTTCTTCCTTTCAAACTCCCTCCAGCATCAGCCTCATGGGGCTGCCTGGTATCACATATACTGGAGAGACATGGCCAAAGAACCTCCCTCAAAGAACTTTTCCCTCCCTCCAGAACAAAGAAAGACCTTCAACCAATATAACCCCCTCTTGGGGGAAACATTTGATTTAGATCTAGAGCTACATGCACACATCAGGAAGGGAGACTGTGGAAGCAAATTCAAGATTAAGAAAAACTGATAGCCTGGGTTGCTACCTTGGCTGTGTGTAGAGACAGAAGCACAGTTCAGCACAACCTGGAAAAAACCCTACAAAAGTAACAGTGACAGAAGAACGGAGAACCCCATCAAGAATTCTAAGAATAGGATATAATGGGAGCAAAACTTGAGGTCTGAAGGTTTGACAGCAGATTGCAGAATGCCTTTCTTCTTTATTTGTATGATAATAGCTGGAAATAATATACTCTCACTCATTATAGAAGAGATCAAAGACCAGGAAGGAGACATGTGCACACACTTACACTGGTTCCTGGAAGCATGTAACATCTGATGAATCACTGCACAAAAAAGGAAACCAAGAAGGAACACTGGACACTCAGCAAGGCAGACTTCAAGCTCTACAGAACAGTGTTTGTTTTTAGCAGGTCAGTTGTTACTGTCTAACATAGTGATCATGTAAGTATTTTTTAAAAGAAAATACTTATCCAAAATCTTAAATTCTCCACTCAAAATCTGATCAAAAAAAAAAAAAAGGTACGTCATAGGAAGATCCTAGGACACCATTAAACTTCCCTAAAGTTTTACTTCACTTACAATACAGAACCTTAACTTGTTTGGATTAACTCTTAACATACATTTGTTCATAAATTCAGATGTTAAAGTTCTGTGGTTTCCTCCTCTTAAAAAAAAAAAAGCTAAATAATCTATTAAGAAGCATTTTAGAAAACCATCTATTCCCTGGCATTCACTGGCATTTATGAGTAGAGAGCCTGCAGCCTCATGGCCACATGAGGCCCTTCAGATCCTCGAGTGTCGCCCTTGACTGAATCTAAACTTCACAAAACAAATGCCTTTATTAAAAGGATTTGTTCTGTAAAACTTGAGAATCATTCAAAAGGCGACATTCAAGGATTCAAAGGTCACAAGTGGCCCCAAAGCTGCAGATTCCCCACGTGGGCTTGGGAAGTGTAAACAAAATATGAATTTTAAAAAGTGCTTTAGGAATTTAAGGAAAAGTAGAGACCTAGAAGTGTGTGGGACACACTGTATATACACAGAAAGAAAAGACAAAAAAATCCCCCAAACTTGACCAGCCTCACATAGGAAGGGCTAGAAGAAAATTTTCACTGAAAGATCATAAACTACCAAAATATCCTTTAAACCAAGTAATCACAGAGGAAATAATCATCAATGAAGATAAATATCTATAAATAAAGATGCTCCCTCTTGTAACAGAGAAAAATTAAAAATCAAAACATCTACTAACAAGGGAATGGCAATTCATTAGGATGATATTAATGAAAAAAATTTAATGACATGAGAAAATAAAAACTTTTTAAAAGGCAAACAATTATACCTGTATTATCTCAAGCACCTTAATAGGTATACAATTTTTTTAAAAGATCAAAAATAATTAAAACATTACAGTTGGCTATTTCACAGATGTAGGACTGATTTGTTTTTACTCCTACATTGTATTATATTTCCCAAACATTATACAATCAGTAGTTATATTTTTAATTGGTCAAAAGGTTACATATATAAGTTGCTGGATATCCTTTTTTTACGATATTCCTTTAAAATCATTAACAATCCTTTTCACTTTTTTTCTGTAGAGAATATCTTGCCCACAAATTCCATAGAACTCACTCAATTAAATGAACTTGTAAACTGCCTAGAACAGTATCTGGCACAGGTGTTCATTTTACTCAAAAATTTTAAATGTCCCTTAACTAGTCAAAACAGATAGTGTGTTTTAGAGCTGGTCTATTTTTCATAGCACCTTGACAAAAGAACGTTTAGTGTCTTTTCCCCTTCAGAATCCTAATCATCTCTTAAGAGATGACTGCTGTCTCTCTCTGACATTCTACTTCCTTCAAAGAAAGAGCAAACGGAAATTCAAATATCAAGTTCCTCAAAGAGAAGATGAAAAATTAATTGGGAGAGAGTTATGGGATTTTAAAATTTCATCAACTGTTTAGGCACAGCTACAAAAGTATATGCCTTATACTTATTAAAGAGTCTCGCCCAAGTCAACATTTCATTGGACTAAACTCTAATACTAAAAATATATACTTATCAGATGAAGAAATAGAGAAATCATGCACCAGAGTTTTATCAGGAAGAGGGCTATATGTAATTATTGGGGGGGGGGGAAATGTTTTTATATGTCTATGAGCAAGGCGGGAGACTGGGGGAGAGCACTGATGAAGAAAATCCCAGGGTAAGACTCAAGAAACCAAATATTGCAACCAAGTGTCCAAAATAATAAAGCAATGAAAAATTTGAATTTGCAACATGGGTAAAGACTTGAGGGAGAAAGCATGGAAAGTGAACAGTCATCTATAGGTTGTCTTTGCTAATGAATCATTCACTCAGGTTCACACCGCTCATTTCTCCTTTGGTAAATGGTTTGCTTACCTCAAGTAATGATGAGCGCACCTAAATTGAACAAGACTGCATACAGACCCAGGAAATGACCGGTGACAGAGCTGGGGATCCACAGATTTGAACTTATTCATATATTCACATTCAGTTTTGACAAACATAAAATTTGTTTAGAGAAACAGATCTACAACACTTTTTTTTTTTTAAATATCAGCAGTCCTCTTACTTCCTCGAGCTTGTTTTCCACTCAGAGGCAACGAAAAACTATACTTTCAAATCCTTCAGCTATTCATTTTAGTTCCTAACCCCATATATATCTTTCATCACCATTCTCTTCCCCTACCTCCAGCACAAACACAAATGCCCCCCCCAATTATTTTTATCAAAACTACATAAAGAAACTACAATTCAATAATAGCAAGAGACCTACACCTGATTGGAACCAAAATGTGCAAGGGTGAGTGGATAAACAAGTTGTGATACAGCCATACAACAAGAAAGGAACTAACAACATGGATAAATCTCAAAATAATTATGCAGAGTTTGAAAACCATACTAAAAAAAGGTGCATATACCGCAAGATTCCGTGTACGTAAATTCTATAAAGTTCAAATCTATCTACACTGACAGAAAGCAGATCAGTGGCTGTCTGAGGAAAAACAAGAGGTCGAGGAGGGTAGGGAAATAAGACAAAGAGGTGCAAAAATTTTTAGAGGGGTAGTTGCATTCATTACCTTGACTGTGGTGGTGATTTCACTGGAATATACATATGTCAAAACCCAAATATGAAGTTGACTGTATGTCAATCCTATCTATCTTAGTAAGACTGTGAAATTAGAATAGGACATAAATACGCTATGTAGACGTTCTGGACCCAAAGGTGTGTCTTTCTAACAATGGATTTCTCATTAGCATGGTCTGACTGGGTATTTTCTTTGGAGACAAACACACGGCCAATGTCAGAATCTTTGGGTCTCTTTTCCCTGGAGTTGGTCAGAGTACTAAGAGAAGACCCTTCTACTCCATCCAGCACTGTGAAAGTGAGGTCAAGGAAGAAGACTGGGAATCTTAACATAAACATTCTAACTCTGGGTTTTCAGCATGCACCCCGGTTTACAACTGTGTTCCCCAGGGTGTTTAGCCTTCTCCAGGAAATAAGCTTCCAGCCTTCTATAAGGGCTCAGGAAGGGAGGTCACAGAGCTTCTGCAGGTAGGGCAAGTATCTGGGTACCACATTCTTAAATTTTCAACCTGTCCTCCTGCTTTGCCCATAGTCACTTTTTCACCAGAGTACCTCATTTTCCCAGCTCTGAGCCTTTAGCCTGTAATGTAAAATGAGCTGCTTGTGGGCTTTTCCATTACCACTTAGCATTTTGAATTTACTAAACCAGCTCCTTCTAATATTTTGGTGTGGGTTTCTCTTTTCCCTTGTGTATTTATGGCTTTTTAAAGAATTTTCTCACTCTCCTATTAGTATATGTTAGGCAGGGAGTAGAGTTAAATGCCAGTTATATGCCACTTCTTTAACTAGAAATCTCAGATAACTTAGTTTTCAATAAATGTATCATCATGAATGAAACACAGCATGACAGATGAAACATCAAAAAATGATAAAATAACTAAAAGACAAATTATAAGAAAAAACCTAACAGAATAAAGAACTGTTAGGTTTTAAATGGTTTAAAAACAGTTGGGGTGAAGGATCTGCTTTGGCTAAACAAACATTACTGAAAGCCAAACTTCCAAAAAAGAAAATTTACAACCTCTCCCCCTAACTTTGCACTTTTGGGGGAGGTAACAAAGAAACCAAGTGATTTATCCAAGACCCCTAGGCTTTTTAGTGGTGAAGAGAAACTCAAATTTAAATCTGGAGATTTATACCACAAAATAAAAACCAAAACTAAAAATTTTAAGTCCAGTGACATACAGAAATATCACAAAAATACAAAGGCTCTAAGAAAGATGGGCATAGCAAAAGGAATGCTGTCAGCAAGAAGGCCAGATATGAGACAGAATCGGGTAGGCCTCAATTCATATAGTTAAACTAAAAGGCAGATTAATTTAAACTTTACCCTAAATCCACTGTGTGTACAGAGAGCAGTGTGGTTGACTGACTGATCTTTGGTTTTCTGATACCTGACGTTCGGAAGCGTTCATTCTGGAGGAGCTCCCTTTCCTAGAATTTGCCATCATCTCTTTCCCATTTCACTGGCTGACCTTGTTTTCTTTCAGCCCTGTATCTGCTCCTGTTGTTTTTAAACTTAATAGTTCTCCACCATGACTTTAGTCCATCCAAACTCCTGAAGTTCATGAGTCACTTTTTAAAGAAACAAACAAAAGTATAGTTACAGCATCATTCATTTGATTTTGAGCATGAGTAGAAAACTTCTAAGCACAGAATTACAGCAAAGAAACGAAAAATCTCACCTGACTCTAGGTATAGGTAAGGCAGCATAGCACATGTATGCCTCTATCACCAAAGTATGTCCCAGTACAAAAAGATTAAGAGTTACTGATCTAACCCATTTTGCTTTTGCTGGTTCCACTAATCTCTGCCTTCAGATTTATTTTTATTCTTTTCACTTCCAAAACTATTTCTGTGCTTTTCTTTGACCAACAATTTTATTATGATTATTGCAATGTGAAAGCAGGAGCAAGGCCTAGAATTTTTTCCATAATACCTTACCAACAATTAGATCTATAAAATTTAAAAGGGTTAGGAGTACTCCACAGCACTGTACTCCTACAGTTTCAGCTGTGCAATCACTGAAAAGTAAATTATTTCTGGAAAGCAATTTATTGTTTTCAAGCATTTTTTAATGTAATGGCTTATATACTAAATCTATATAAATCCTTAATTACATAAATGATTGAAATTACTAGTCTATGTATCACATGAGCATTCAAAAGAAACAATAAAGTCAAGCAGAAGCTTTCCTTCCTGACCTAAGGCAGGCAGTTGGAAGACTAACACTACCATGCTTTAAACTTTAACAGAGACCATACACCCATATACTACTTCCTGATGCCTACAGTGAGTCTAGGCAGGTCAAGAGCTCACAATTCATGGAAAAGAACCCTCTCAGAAAAATTAACACCTACAACAAACTGATTTCAAAACTTAGCTCTGACAGTGTTCCTACCAATCAAAAGCACCTGCAAGAATATATTTTAAAATTTAAACCATAAAAATACCTTTAAATTATGGTGTTTTATATCATGCAATGTGCTAGGGGATTACAAATCTAATAAGCACATCTTAATAACATCAACCATGATAAAACAAGTCACAAGCCAAAGAAAGTGAAATTAGTCATTTAAAAATATGTTTTAACTGCTATTACAATCAATAAATTCTAACATGGACAAATTAGCTGCCACACTGAAATTCAGACATAGAAAAGTACTCCCTACACAGAAGTTAAATTCTACTATGCCAAAAACATTCTATGAAATGTAGCCAGCCTCTGAAAGTAAAATAGATTGTCCTACAAACTCACTTGAGAAAGGTTAAAATTTCAAAGGTATAAAGGCTTTACAAATTCTTCCAGAAAAATGTCCTCAACCTGCTCTGCTTTAACAATGCAAGCTACACAATGTCTAAATCCTAAAACAATTAAAAAAGAAACCCTAATTGGACATCTGCTGGATAAAATTCTATACATCCTCAAGAACCCACATCTTTTCCATCTTTTTCTCAATCCTCTGTAATACCTCCAAGTGCAATTACTAAAACAGAAGGATATATAATAGATGAGAAGTTTACCACCCAGACTATAAATATGAAGGGATTTAGATAAGAAAATTAATGAGTGGTAACTGAAAAGGCTGGACTAATACTGAGTTCTGAAGGATGGACACATTGAGATAGACCAAAAGACTGAGAGTCTTATCAGGTGAGAAGGACCATACACAAAATCAGTGAGGAAGATGAGACACCACCAGACTCCGCCACTGTCACATAATGGACAGTCAGCAGCACTGCAGTAGGCGGCAAAGCTCTCAACTCCAAGAGACACAATTCATTTGGTGTTCTATGTGAACAGCACCCCCTGGAGGTGTGCAAAGCAGCAATCCTAGCTGGGTAGTACAGATAATTTAACAGGTGAGAGGCTCCACTAAAAAGGAATCTGAGAAATAATGTAGCAAAATGCTAAACAAATTTATAGATATTAGAGTATCAGACTGGTTTTGCTCTTTGCCCCTCAGGAAACCTGTTAGTATTTCTTACCATCAGTGCTCTAAAACCCACTGTAGAAAACACTGAGCTATTTTATAAAAAGAGTCAAGTTGTGTCCTGATCAAGAGAAAAATGAGGAACTGATCAAAGTGAAGTGAAGAGATGCCAGCAGGTAGGTTATTTAAACACATTAACATTCTGGCACAAGTATGAAAGGAAGATTAAAGCAGCATATCTGAGACTTTTGAGAGTAGGGGATTATTTTAAAGAATCCCCCTATGAGAGAACCCACAGGGGTTCATTACTTATGAGTGGTCCAGAATGCTTATAATAAAATTAACTGAAAAGTTATCTTTTAAGTTAAACAGTCACACCCTTTTTAAGATCTACTTTACAGAAAACATAAAATACACTCCTCAATTTATCAGGTCTGTACAGTAGTCATACTAGCTTACTGTTAAACAGTGTAATCTTAGATTTCACAGTGTAAGCAAGCATTGGTCCATTCAAAATCATCCTTATTCTTTCCCCGAGAGGTTCAGGTGATTACTAATTCAGAAGTAGGTATCCCAGATTTTGAGAAACCATACTGTTGGAAGTTACCATACTTAGAAATACCAAATAATACTCTTACCAAAGGTAACTAAAAACATTGCATACTATTTAGAATAAATGTCACTATCCTAGGAAAAATTTAATAGAAAACAGCTTTAAAAAAATATGGTAAAAAGTTCGCCTATAATTTATTTGAATCTCTCTACAAAAAAAGTCATTATTAATTTATATTTCCAAAATTATCAGTAAATTATAACCTATGATTCCTAAAACTCTCTTTAAGGTGTAGCCAACAAAACCAAGTTTTTAAACAAACAACAGGTTCAGGAGAGTCTTGAGATGGACTTGTTTTAAAATTAATTTTATCATAAAAGGTATACAGGTATAGGTACTTAATATATTGTCTTAAATGAAGCAAATACAGCTGCATTTTAAAGCTGGTCTTAACTAGGAAAATCATTCAAGATAAGCAATCCATGTAGTACACAGTATTTGATAAATAGTTCCAAAAGTCAGATCAAATAGACCCTATATTGCTGAACTACACAAACTGTTACTGAACATTTAAGTGAACCAGTAGTAATTTCTGTTTTAATGCGTAGGATAGTAAATCATCAATTAGTCTAATATCAATAATACTACATGTATTCTTGAAAAACATTCAGCAGTAACTTTCTATTCTTGAAGAAGAGCTGCTTGTTAATTGAAATTAGTAAGAACCCTTCTCAATCTAATTTATGTCCTTTTAGTTTGAAGGACTATCCAAAGTCTTTCCTTCTAAGAAAAAATAAGAGCTAGGCTAAAAAATAAACATACAGTACTATAATGACACAGCATTCATTACCTTTATGAAAATAAGGTCCCAAATTAAAGTCACTCGGAAATGGCAGACATTAAGACATGAAAATATAAAGAGAACATTCTCTAAGAGTTTACTGTTGCTTAATGAGTAATGTAATAAGTAACCACAGATGGATCTTCTGAAAGCAGACTGTGTACACATAGATAACAAATACTTTCAATTTATCAGTTTTACAATTGCCACAAAAGCCACCAACATCAACATATCAAACTTTCCTCTAATAGTCAAATCTATTAAGAGGCATTTCTACTGCTTAATTTTAACTTAGCTATATATTCAACATCACTGTTTCAACAAATGCAGACTACTGGGCCCCACCCCAAATCTGCTGAATCAGAACAGTGGGGCAATGCCAAGGAATCTGCACTTTTAATAACTCCCCAGGTGATTCTCATACACACTAATACGAGAGAACCACACCTTTCTTGTTATATTTATAACAAGGTTTTGGATATCAGGAACTAAACTCTCCTCAATTGGAACCTTTTAAAACTAAATTTCATTACATAACAAATTAGTATTTCAAAAGTTTAGGTAATAAAAGTTGTAGTAGAAAAATGCATAAAAAGTTACAGCAGAAATTAAAAGAATTAGTATGACACATTTTAATTTTAACTCAAGATTTAAGACATCCCTAGTTATTACAAAGACCTCTGCAAACAAAATCCAAACTTAAAAAAAACTACAATATAAAAGAATATAGTATTTTAGATATGTTCAAATTCATTTACTCAGCCATTAAATAAATCAGGGTATAAACTGTTCACATTATACCAAATATAAGCGATGATTAAATATATAAAGCTAACGCAAATAAATCTATTTATATTCCATTATTTTTTGGCCAGGGCTGGGTTTGAACCTGCCACCTCCAGCATATAAGGCCGGTGCCCTACTCCTTTGAGTCACAGGCACCGCCCCAATTTATATTCCATTATTAAACTTACTCTCATCAGAAACTAATTTTTCATAAACTTAACAAAGCTTTCATTAACTTACGTAAATGTGTATAATAGGAAGAGCATTAAGTAAAAGCTAGAAGCGACCTAGAGTCCAGTTCTGGCTAAAATAGCTGCGAGTAACATAACCTTCAGACAAATAATTTTACCTACAAGGAAAAAAAAAAAGGGTACAAGTACCCACCTCATCTCAAAAAATTATTTATCATGAAAATCAAATGAAGTTGTATGTAAATACATTCTGAAAAACTATAAAGCCCTTCATGAATCAAAAACATTGAGAACAAAATTTCAAAGACCCTATAACTCTATGTTTAGGTATCTAGTATAAAATAGGTAGTCACCAGAAAAATTCAAATGTATATTCCTTATAAACACTAAACATAAAAAGCAACCTTTCAGATTCAATACTATACTATTTAGTATACTATGTTCTATAGGTTACGAATATAAAACGTAAGAAAATCAATTCAATTGATTCAATTACCTGTCCTATATCCTCATTTATAACAGATCCATTTGTGTGAAGACATAAGTGAAATTAGATGAACTGTTAAGCTGATAACTGTCTAAACTATTAAGTATATCATTCGCTTTACTTTCTGAAGTCTGACAATTTATATAATAAATTTTAACAAGACAATAATGTATGTTGTGTATAGAAAAGCTTTTAAAAATAAATCTTACAAATTATTTCTTTTTGAAAATTATTCCCATAACTATTGCATTATCATCTCTTCGTAATGTTGCCTTATATTCTATTCTCAAGTCAGCTACTATCAGTACCTTTCTATATATCATGACAGCTACTAGAAAATAATTATTCCTTTCCAACTGGCCCAAGATGCAAAAATTTAAATCTTAAGTTTCTGTTTCCCAATCTTTACTCTTTATTGTTTTTTTACACATTACAAAATGCCAGAATAAAAAGTGGACACCAGTTTCAACTGTAAATATATGTAAAAAGCAAGGAAAAATAAGGCCAATACTCTTTATTGTTCAGTATTACAGATCACCAGTAGTTTACAAGTGGCCATTTCTCTTAAAAGTCATTTCACTCAGTAAGAGACCGTTTCATCCAAAATAAGGTAACTTGTCTATCAGACAAAGGAAATTAGTAAATCTAAACTCCAAAATCAAGGATTCTATCAAAGTATACCTAACAACATATAATTACTCAGCATGAATCAATGTAACAGCTCAAAGAATGTCCTTTAACCTGGGGCCATATTCCAAAGCTTGAAAGCAGTAAAGGCATAAACCACCTTTCATCTCAAATTGATCTGTTTAATTTTATCTTAATAAAGACTTATCTACAGCTCTATAGCTAATGCTTTAGAGTAGTCTACAGAAAAATTCAAGTGTTGAATTAAAAACTTATATACAGATAAAAGGACAATAATTTATTGTGGTTTGTAAATAAAAGTATATTTGGTAATACCTACATGTTAATTTATGTTATTTAAGAGCTAAATCTTTCTCACTTTATACCTGCAGTATAACAATAAAAAAGTATCCTGTGCCTCAAGAGACAGTGTTCCTTACTTTTTTTTATTTGGGAAGGAGGAGTAAGAAAGGAAATCTCAGTAATTCAGTTGTCACTACAGCATTTGTTTTCTAAGCATTAAGAACACCACTTTTATATGAAATGCACCTGAGAGGAGCCATATATTGAAACTACTTTTTCCACCCAGGTCTTCATTAAACTTTGAATGTAACTACTCCTACTGGAAGTGTTCATTCTTATTATTTAAAAACAAGTAACTGTAAGAGCCCTCAGTAAAACCATAAAAAACATATTGTTGGAAGACAACAAACAAAAATACTGTACCTTATTCAATTGAAGCCAATAATCTTACCAATTTTGAGTGTGTATTTTAGAATTTGGTAATAACCAGCAGCTAAAAAAAAAAATAATAACAAAACCACTACTATGCTGGTGGGTATACTTATTTTAGTGCCATGGGTAGTTTTATTTAACAATACACACCTGTTACTTTCCTTCTACTAAACAGACCCACATTATCAATGTTTCTAATATTTTACCCTAAGTACAAATCAAAACTAGTTTCTCATATCTCATCTCGGAATGCTAAATAAAATCTCAAGCTTCAATTTAAAAAACAACGATTTCTCATATAATTGCAGAAATTCCTCTCAAAAGAGTAAGAAATATCAGAATACAAAAAAATAAAGCCAATTTCCCCTTATATGTCTTTATGGGGAGGCCAGCAATGGCAACTTAGACAAAAATCAAGAAGGCGCACTCTGAATTTTTACCATTTTAATAAGAAAGAAATCACAAAATTTTAAATTAAAGGTGGCGCTCTGTCCTCAACTCACCCGAATGTGACTCACTTTTGCAGACTATATGGTAGAAAATAACAGTTACTTTTCAAAGATCTTTGCAGTTACACCCAAGCCAAAATCAGGACACAGATCCACCCTTAATTACAGCAATTTAACTGTCCTATCCAAAGCAAGGTAGAAACTAAAACGTCATGGCTAAACAGGCCCATTTCATATACTGGTTTCCAAAGGCTCCCGTAAGAAAAATGATTCTATACACTTCCAATTTGAATTCACCAGAAAGATTAAAAAAAAAAAAAAAAAAAAAGAGGGAGAAGGGGCCCAAATACAGCTCACAAACACAAAAAGCAGATTCTCCTCCGATCCCTCTTAATTCGTCCCAATCCGCCCCTGCCACGCACTAAGACAGGGAGTCTGGGCAAGGTTGGCAGCAAGACAAGCGGTGAAGGCCCTCCATTCACTCACGTGGGCCACCATCCAAAGGGTTATACACCCTGTGCCCAGTGAGAGCCCTTACAAGTACTTCTTATTATAAAATACACCCACGTTGACAAGAGCCTTATTTTAAAGTAAGACTGTCCCCAGGTGGGGGAGGTTAAACCCAATAAAGGCTTCCATGTTGAAAAGCAGACAGTCTAGATATATGCATATACCTACACATGTATGGAAAAAAATCCATATAGCTAATTTATTACAAGCAGCAATCGATTACCAACAGGAGGCATTAGATTATTAATAAACTCTGAAAAGTAGCGGGCACAACAGCTAAGTGTGGCTGTCTGCAGCGCTCTAACCCAAGGGATAAGTAAAACCCAGCATGCCGATGAGGGTCGAGCCCGCCACGTATTTGCAGACCCTTTTAGCCCACCCTGACCACCCCCTGCCCTCCTCTGGGCGCCAAGCACCGTTACACCGAGCAGGGTGCAAGCACTTCCAGCGCTACGAGTCCCGCAGAAAACTGGTGAATGAAATTGAGCACAGAGACCAACCTGGCTTAGAGACCGCGGAGCAGAACCAGGGGTCGCTAACCAGCTTATCCACAGGATTCTCCCGCAGAATAAAAATAAGGGAGCACACCCCTCACCCCCGCGCCTGAAACTGGAACGCTGTCCCTTTCTCTTTCCCTAAAATGTGTGTGGGGGGTGGGGCGGGGGCATGCCGCTTTTTTTTTTCTTTTAAACTAAGTGAATAGATATGAATTCGAAGCAAATGTGAACATCCTGGGGGAATAGACGGAAGACGTGGGGAGAAAAGGCGAGGCGGGTCTCCAACTCCCCGGGAATCACCGTCCGGTCTGACACACATCCATCAACCGCCCCGGCGGGGGGCCGACTAGGGGCCCCCGGCTCCCTGCCCGCAGTGCGTCTGGGGGGGGCCAAAGCCGGGAATTAAAGGGGTAACCCTCCCCGGGAACAGGGAAGAGAGGGAGTGCCCGGTACCAGTGCCCTCAAGGTCACCACGCGCCGGGGCGGGGGCGACCGGTGGCTGGATGCGCGGCGAGGCGGCCGAGGCGGCTCGGGGAAGCCGAAGAGCTGCGGGCACAGCCAAGAAGCCCGGCCGAACCCCATCCCGCAGGCCAGAAACAGTGACTCCCGGCCAGACTGGGCGCTGAAGTGCACTGGGTGGAAGCCGCTTACCTTTACGATCTCCCGGCAGGAAAGGGACAACCTGCGAGGGGCCCCCTGCCCGCTCTCGTGAACTTCTGGCGAATCCGCCGCAATCCGCCCGGCACACAGCGGTCAGCACCCCGCCGCGACGTCCCGACCTCCGTGTTCCGCCCGGCCGCCCCCGCAGGTGACCTGCCCCGCCGCCCCTACAGAGGGTATGCGGCGGCCGCCACTCACCTCACCCGGCAGCGGGAACCATTTTCCGAGGGGAAACCAATGGGAGGCTGTAGGAGGGTCGCGGGACGGTGAGCGGCCGCGGGGAGCACAGAGAATGCGGGCTCGGTCCTTGGCGCGTCCACAGCCGGCTCTCAGAGCTCCGGGCGCCACGCGGAGGTGCAGCAGCACCTCGGGGATGAAGCGGCCGCAGAGCCGAGAGGCTCGGCGTCCACCACCAGCCGGGGCTCCCTACTCACGCTGCACTGCTAGGAGGCGGCGGCGGCAGCGGCGAAGGAGGAGGCGGCGCCCAGCCGGCCCCCGCCCAGAGCCCAGCAGCCGCCGAGTGGCCGCCCGCGTCCCCGCAGGACCCGCCTCCTCTGCTCCGCAGAGCCGCACACAGGGCGCGCCGCGCTCGCTCGGCACAGGAGCTCTGCCGGCCTCACGCCGCCGTCCGCAATGGCAGCGGCGGGCGGGGTGCAGACCCCTCCGAGAGTGCCGCAGCCCGGCCCGCTCCGGGAGCGGCCCGCGGACACCGGAGAGCCGACAGCCGAGCACAAGGGGGCTGCGCGCAGCTCCGGGCAGGGGGCCCGCTTGCACCGGGTGGCCCGCAAGATTGCTGTGGTAGGCTGGAGGAGGAGAACGCTCACCCGTTCCGGTCTGGCGCTCCCTTCTCTCCACACCCACACGCCTCCCGCTCCACGCTGGCGGCGCAGCTGCTCCCGCTGCCACCGCCGCTGCCGCCGCCGAAGCTCGCGCCGCCGCCGCCGCTGCCGCCTTGGCTGGGCGCGGTCACGTGACGCGGCCCGCGGGGACCCTGGGGGCGGGCGGGCGCGCGCGCGCGCGCGGAGGAAGCGCGGCTCAGTCGGGGACCGGGAGCTGAGCGGCACTGAGAGGGCGTTTAAGGGGAGGACCCGGGGCGCGCGCTCCCGCCTGACGAACGCCCGCCCGGCGATTAGAACTTGCCGGGCAGTCGGGAAAGGGTGGCCGGCGTGAGGGGCGGGGGCACTCTCGCCTCCGCGCGCCCCTCCCTCTCTTCCTTCCCCGGAGCGCCTCCGCTTTCTGCTGCCCCCGCCCCCTCCAGCTCGCCCCTTCCCTCCTGCCGCCGCCTGCGATTGGCTGAGCGACTCTGACGTCCGTGTTTCCATGACGTGTTGGTGCGGGAGGGAGAGGTAGGGGGACGTGGGGGAGGCTCAGGCGCGCTGGGCGGTGACTCTGTCAGTCACAGTTGCTGTTTTGGCGCGGGGCTGGGCTGTTCCCGGGACGTGTGGAGACAGGAGAGCGAAGACTGCCGCAGGAGGAGTGCAGGCGTCCTTCACTTAGGGCCCCGCCCGAGCCACCCCCGGGCCCTCGCCCCTGCAGAGCCCAGGAGTTGGCCCAGCGGGCGGGAGAGGGCAAGCGCTCTTGGCTAGGACAGGTTAAGGCGAATCCCCAGTGAGCGGACATTTGAGCGGCACCTCGCCGCGCCTCTGTCCCCATTCTGTCCTGGACTCGATGCCGGTCCCGACCCCGTGACGCACGCACCGGACCGCAAAAGTGCTTACCAGCTTGCTCCCTCTTTGGGGAAAAGAGCTCATTCCCCGCGGGCTCCGGCGCTACATCTCAATTCCTGCCAGCCGGGTCCGCAGCCATCGGGGATCCCTGCTGCAGCGCCCAAAGGGTTAACACAGGCGTTCGGCCGGTACAAACCGGCCTCGCAAGATCCGCGTTTAAAATCCGGGTGTTTTCATTTTGGGTTTGCTTTTTCTACCTGTGCCGAGCTGTTGGCTCTCCTAGTTCACTTGTAGCATCTCAACCCGGCACCCTGCTATGCTGAGGGGAAAAGGAAATGAAAAACAAGCGATAGAGTGCAAGTATTTCGATGCTGAAAGGTAACCGGCCCTGCCCCAACCTTCAGGAGATTTTGGAAGTTTAGGAAAAGAAGGAAAACTACCCGTCGTAACATCTACTTTAAAAATCAAACGGGTTCCCTTCCTCTACACAAATACGCACACATTTAAAGATGTGTATTTTACCTAAGATACCGTACCCCATCTTCCTCTGATCTGTTAGAATTGTTGATGCTCGCCCAGAGACCTTAGTGCTATTTTCAGTATTATTTAATCAGAACAAAAGATAAGTTCTGCAGTCTACTTCTTTCTCTTAACTCCAGAAATGGGAAATTAATACATGTATTTGTATAGTCTTCTCAAAAGCATACCGGCAATGGAAAATACTGTGTTATGCCCACCATCTATAGCATTTATTGTAAAATATTTTAAAGCGTTGGGAAGCAATATGTAAAACAAGTTTAAACGTGAAGAATTATAAATCAATCCTGTTAAAAATAATTTTTTAGCCACGTATCACCAACCTTTCTGAGCTGTACCCTTGACTTGAAAGATTCACACTGGGCAGAATGATAGCATTTTTCCTCCCTTTAATGATTGTTAGAGAATTGGTTGATGTAATACAATAAATAGCCCTTCTTGACACTGTTTCAAATCTTCTTAGCAGAAGAATAAATTAACTGAATTTTACTTAGGTAAATTACACTGTTCTGTCCCCCCTGAAAATTGGCTTTATTCCAACTTCTCCAAGGAAGTCACAATAGAATATTGAATTATGTATTCTACTTTAATCAAGAATTTGACATTAAAGTAATATATGAATCATTTTTATAGTACACCAGCAAAATGGACAACAGATTAAACTAGTATCTGTTCACTTTGTGGTTACTTGCAATTCCACATTATAAAAATATATGCTCTTAAAATGTTACAGTCATGAAAAATTACTGACAATCTTCATTTCAGAATATGATTTTAATTAAGTTTTTATTTATGGTTATACATGTATATATTAAATGAAAACTTTATATATTTTTGTATGTAATATCCTAGAACATACTTGTATATATTTTAATGCAATGTCAGTCACATACGATGATGAACTTTTACTGTCATAGTCAAGATAATTGTACTGTATAGTTTGATTTTTATATTTTTATTCTTTAAATAGAAAATAAAAGCTGAAAGCAATGCATAAATAATTGCATATTGCACATTAAGAAATTTGATTTTTCTTCTCTCATAGGCTTACCACTAAGACCTTCATAATAGCATATTTCTCACTGTAAAATTTAAGAAAGTATTGGATTGCTTAATTAATGTTTCCTAAAAAAAATTGATTGAACTGTCCAAATTCAAAGATGCCACTGTATATAATATAACCATATCTTCTTTCTGTTACACTGAACTTATCCCATGATTTTAATTGATCTAGGGAAATATCAATGCACAGTAAGGAACAATATAATAATACAATTTACTGTCAAAGTACTTAATTTTACAAAATACTTTTTAAATATGATTTTTAGTTAAAATATAAAATTTATAAAAGAGTTTAAACCCTACGACATGTTACTGTTTGGGATGTTAGTATTGAAGAGAGCCTGCATGTTCAAAATAACATATTTGGTAAATTTGAAAAATGCGTTTCTTTTAATCGAGTAAATCTAAGCTAGTGACGTCTTAATTGATAAGTTGATCAAGTCAAGATGTCTAACACATGCAGAGATTTTTCTAAAATCCTCAGTGTAATTAAGTGTAAAGAGAAACAAGAGGAACTTTATTCCCTCGAGAATTCTGTCATATGCATCTACCAATAGAACAGAATAAAGATATACCAACAGCAGCATATTTTAAAACCATATCTTTCCCCAAATATTCATGTATGTGAATGTGTCAGGACTGATTATTGCAGAATGCTAAAGAGGACTGACAGGTACAGGGGGCAGGGAAGGAAGGATGTTAAATGCTTTATATAAAATAGCTGTACATGTTCTCAAATTTCCATTAACCTGGATCACCAGAAAGAGATCTCAAGAGAAAGATTGCTTAGCTGAAAAACCACAGAGAACTCTTATCTATTAGCAACAAATTAATTAAATTTGTGAATTAAATGGAGTATAATTACAGGTTAACCTTAAATTGGAATTTTCATGTTATGTAATGGAAAATTTTTATGCATTAAAAAAATGCAAAATGGTTAGATGTCATCATTTGACAGGAAATATTTTGCACCTAAATACCATCTAGTCTTTTTTCTTCCAGTGTAGACATTTTTTCTACCACACACATTCTGTAAATAAATTATATAGTATGGCCCTAAATAAAAATTCCAGAGAATCAAAAAAGAACTCATACTTAAATGTTATTGAGAAAAGTTTTCCTGGATAGGATTTGAACTTGACCTGTTCTATGAAAGAAACATGGGATTTAAGTTAACACAAAAGGAGATGTATAGTAGAAATGCCAGGAAAAGTACCAGGGACCTCATAATTTTGCTACATTTATTTTCCTACTCATTTATTAACCAAGAAAAATACGTTTACTACTTTTGATATCCTTCACCTCCATAAGTGGAACCCATTTATTTTCCTAGTAATAAGGGTGAGTTATGATGTATCATATGGCTATTAGGTTTGGATGAGATATTTATGTAAATTTCTTAACAGTGGTTGATGTGTAGTAAATGGTCAATAAATGTCATTATTATGTTTCATAAGCATTCATTTTCACTCCTATTACCAAGTACATGTACTACAAAAAAGAGTATGTGTTTTTCTTTGTTTGGTCAAATAGATTTTATGTTAGAAAGTGTTGTTTGTTTACATCCTGTGAGACAGACACGATTTGTGATACTGTTGAAGCACACCAAGTTTAATCACTAATCATAACTTAATTTGAGTGATAGAGTCTAAGCTTCTTCCTAACAAATAAAATCTTAAATTTACTGAATCACTTAGTTATGCTTTGGGCTGCAAGTAACCAAAAACTAGATTAATAATGGCTTAATGAACAGGAATTTCTTATTCTCACATCTGAAGTTCAGGGTAAGTTATGATACAAAAGTAACTATAGGAGAACACCCATAGTTGATCACCTCTGTACATTGACTGCGTCAAGTCAACTTAGTTTACGTAGACTGGACGTGATGCTCAGCATGTATGTATCAGTACAGTAGGCCTAGTTCCTGATGTTGACCACTGCTGTGTATCCACAAGTGTGTTACAGTCCCTTGGGTGGTCAACTTACAGAGGTTCTATTGTAGCAGATTCTGGTGCTGAACACAGCCACCAAGGATCCAGGTTCTCTCCTTTTTGTTCCATTATCCCTGGTATATGCTACAGTAAGAAAATCAGCAGGATTTTCTCACATTTGTGGTGAATCCTACATTTTTCAGATTTTTTTTAGTGCTTATATTTTTATACAATTTTTCATTCTTGTCCACCTTTTCTTCACAACTCCTTCCTTTTTGAGGGTATGTGAAAATAATCATTTTTGTGAGCTTAACGATACAGACACCTGGGCCACACTCCCAGACACTCTTGAGTCTGTTTGGAGTGGAGCCAGAAAATCTTCATTTTTGACAGTCTTTTCAGCTGCTTCTGCAACACCACACCAGTTCCCTCCTCTATCATAACATTCTTTGTGTTCTTCACTACTTCTTTTTCCCCTAGGTAGTTCAGATAATAAATTATATTTGAGCATGTCTCTATCCTGACTTCTATAAAGTTCACCCATTTTCATGACTTAAGCCCCTTGAACACAAGAATAATGCCATTCATTTACTCAATATGCATTTGTTGATTCTAACAAATGTCCTCTCAGGTTACTAAAGTAGGAAATTAAGAAAGATGTCTATTTAGGAGGCATTAACATCAAGATGATAGTTCATCTATTTGTTCATACAAAGAAACTTTTATGAAGCACTTACTCCGTGTCAGGCACATAACACATGCTTAAAATCTGGCTCAAAGGAATGACCAAACAAATGTACTATCACCTACCTCTCTGATGATGAATTCTAAATTTATATTCACAGCTTTATCCTTTTGTTCTAATGACCTGAGGGAACTTCTCTCAGGTCATTATTTTTTTCTTTCAGATAAAAAATAATGGAAAAAGCCAATTCACTAGTTATCAGAAGCAAGTCACCGAAAGCCAGTTTGTTGACCTATGTATTTTTGAGGACTTTGGCACTGATTATCAAGCTGTATTAGTCTTCTTGGGATTTCATAATAAAATACCACATGCTGGATGGCTGAAACAATAGACTTTTAATTTCTCATCGTTCTAGAGGCTAGAAGTCCAAGGTCATGGTGCCATCAGGGTTGATTTCTGGTGAGGCCTTTCTTACTGACTTGAAAACAGCCAACGTCTTGGTGTGTCCTCATGTGGCCTTTCCTTTGTGCAAGCATGTGGAGAGAAAGATCTCTCTTGTTCCTTTTCTTATAAAGACAATAGTCCTATCAAATTAGGGACCCACCTTTTTGACCCCATTTAACCTTACTTCCCTAAAGGCCCTATCTTCAAGTGGTCACATTGCGGGTTGGGGCTTGAGCATACTAATTTTGGAGGGACACAGTTCAGTTCACAGCACGGACTGATTTAGTGAGCATTTTTCAGAATTCACATATCAGGGTCCTTCAAATCTACCGAATTAGATTTCCTGCTTTATCCTCAAATGTTTGTGTGCTTATATGTGTATATGTGCGTGTGTATATATGTTCTGGACAATACAGGAAACAATTTTAATATATAACTTAGTACAAAAAGAGAAGAAATCTACAAGGCTAGAAATAGAAAACTCAAAGGTAGAACAGATACACAGTAAGCAGACATTAGCCCAGGGGATTACTAAATCTGAAAATAAGCGAGAGCTGTACAAGCATGGCCTTGTAATGAAAGGAGCTATGGCTGGACCTGAGCGAGGCAGGGACTGAAATTGAACCCCTATATGCTGTGGTCTGAATGTTTGTATTGCCCCCAATTCCTAAGTTGAAATCCTAACCCTCACAGTGAAGGTATTGGGAGCTAAAACCTTACAGGAGGCTAGGCAGAGCCCTCATGAATGGGATTAGACCCTTATAAAATACAGTAGACCCAAGAAAATTCTTGCACCCCTTTAACCATGTGAGGATATAGCTAGAAGTTACCATCTGTGAACTAGTGAAAGGGCCCTCACCAGATGCCCAAACTGCCTTCACTTTGGTGTCTAACTTTCCAGCCTCCCGAGCTATGAGAAGTAAGTTTCTGTCATTTAACCTGTCTATAGTATTTTGTTCTAGCAGTCTGATGGACTAGACACCATGTAAGGCCAGAATCTTACCTTCTAGTCGGTGGTAATGCTGGTACTAATTTCTACCACCTTATCTAGTCCAAGAAATCTCAAAAAAGTATCAAGGAAGCTTGCCTTCAGGACTCTGGGGGGAAAGGTATTGAAGGCTAAAGACATAAAAGAAACCCACCCTAGATATATCCCTGGGAAATTGCCTGACGCCAAAAGACAAAAGTCTTAGCAGCAACCAGAAAGAATAAAGAAAACAAAAACAATTAGCACGGAAGCCAAGTTAGTATTAGCAATAACAGAAGAGATAAAGGAAAAACATCTTTATAGTTCTAAGGGACAATAACTTCCTAAAATTCCATATTTAGGTAAAATATAAAAGAGTAAAGAGAATGGAACATTTTCAGAAAAACACTTAGAGGATGAAGGTACTTCTCACAAACCAAGGGAGTCGGATTCCCAAGAGAGTTACTTAAACTCATAAACATTGACGGTTTCTGAATGCTTTGGCTGGATGTCTGCATAGGCGGCAGATGTGTTGATCAATACCTATTTTTAGCTTAGAGTAAAAAGGAATGGAGAGGGATGTCAGGAAGAGGGGAGAAGTGGCAAGAGAGTCATCTATTTACCCAACATGTGGCTCAGCATAGATGCCCACGTTTCCCTGTGAGACAACTTAGAAGGTAGCTGCCAGCCAGGTGCGAACACCTACTGAGAAACTGGAGGGATTTCAGATGAAGGAGCAAGGAATTGGTAAGGAGCCTATCTCCCATGATAGGAAATAGCAGTAGAAGGCTTTGCTTGGGTTTTGTAAAAACTCCCAGATGTACCCACGAAACAGTATTTGGATGCCTGGCACACTGAAGCATTGACAGCCAGAGTTTACAATGGAGCCTAGCCAAGAAAAGACACTTTGCCCTTTTTCCTCTTCCATCCTCCCCGTTCTCAACACTGGAAGACAGTGTTTTGAGAAGGGATAGGGGAGGAGAGTAAAAGTCCAAATACTGGATACCCGCTTCCCCTAAAACACACAGATGATGTGAGAGAGGAAACCTTTGACTCAGTTTGAGATTTGAGTTTTTAACAGTCGTAGACTAAAAGTTTCATAGTGAAAAGCTCCCAGATAGTTAAAGAATCTGCTGCGCGTCTCAAGGAACAGGTGTGGGGAATTCACTGGATTGAGGCTGAAATCAGTAATTTAAGAAAAACACCTCACTGAGTTGAGCTTGTGGCCATAAACCTAACAGGTAGGCAAACATAATGAGAATTAGAATACGTACATAAGTGAATTGGAAGAAATGAAGCAATTGAAAATCATACTCACTTGAACAATAGATTAGGTAGCTTTCTAGAGAGAGGGCTGAGGTGACAGATAAGAAGTTACTTTGTGGTAGAGGCAGGAAAAGAACACTGATTTTGAAATTTTGTAGATAAAACTAGTGAATGATTATCACTGTGAAAACCTGGCAATAGGTCGTGTCAGATCAGATGTGTCTTCCTATTTCTCCTCTCGTGACCTAGAAAGACTGATTTCTTTGTGAAATTTCTTTATGGTAATGATAAAGGAACTTCTGGGGACAGCTTGTCACCGAATCAAATTGTTCTACCTACTCTATCCATCTGGCTATTGTGAATTTTCTGGATCCAGACCACCTGCCAAGTTCTGACTATTTGCTTTCTTTTCCTTTTTTGGAACCTGTGTCCTCCAGGTTCTCACTGTTTGCCCTGAACTCCTGTAACTGTGTCCTCTTAATCTTCTCCTTGCCTACCCAGTTTCTGACCCAATGATTAGACTTGCTTCTCACATCTATTTATATTCACTTCTGCTTGTTTGTTGCTTATTTTCTGACCTCATTGGCTCATCTGGAACCTTAATTATGCCTATTTCTGAAAAAAAGTCCTGATACCTGACTGCTTTGCTTGTTCAGGATTCTTAACTCCTGTATATTTCAGGCTTTCCCCCTGCCAGATTCTAGCCCATTTTTAATGCTTTGCTACCAGCAATCACAATCCCAGCATTAAGAAATAAGTGATTGTCTCTTGTCAATTTCATTTCTTGTTTTATTCACCTATTTTTTTAAAATTATATTTCTCAAATGTCTTTTTCTGATGTACGCTATAGGAAGCCACTCCGCCATCAAACACAAAGTTTACCAACCAAAATTGTTTTCTCCAAGTACCAGAACCTTGTTTATAGGATTTCAAGAACATTTCTACCTGAATAATCTGCCAGAAAGAATGAAGACTTAATAATTTTGATTTGGTCACTTTTTTGGGGGGGCCTACTACTGATATAATTATGTACTTTCTATATTTGTGTTAATGTTTGGGGGGCTATCCCTAGTCTAAATAAAGATTGTATTTTTATTTCTATCATTTTCTTTCCCATTATTATTTAATACTTGTTTTGCATACATTTTACCAACACTTTTTTTGTGTTTTTTTTGTAGAGACAGAGTATCACTTTATCGCCCTCAATAGAGTGCTGTGGCGTCACACGGCTCACAGCAACCTCCAACTCCTGGGCTTAGGCGATTCTCTTGTCTCACCCTCGCCAGTAGCTGGGACTACAGGCGCCCGCCACAATGCCCAGCTGTTTTTCTGTTTTGCAGTGCAGCCGAGGCCGGGTTTGAATCCACCACCTTTGGTATATGGGGCTGGCGCCCTACTCAATGAGCTACAGTTGCCACACCTACCAACACTTTCTAATTGTGATATCCGTTCATGTTGCCCTAAATAATAATTCTTCAGATACTTAAAACTTAAGTGTTGGGCATTTAGAAGCCTCATAATATCTCTATTTTTGTGCCTTAGACATCTTTCTCCAGACTTTTACAACTTTATCCATTACTATCCTGAACAGAAAAATAATTAAGATGCCTCTCCTATTTAACTACTTTTCTTTTATCTGTAAGAATTCAAACAGTAAAACCAGGCATATTATATAAAGGTGCATATCTTCTTTATATTTGTTTTCCTAATAATCTTTTACATTGGACATATTATCATTAAATATTTTAATACTAGGTATAATTATCTGTGTGTATGTGTACTTTTTTCTAATTCGAATAATACAGATATGTATAGTCTAAAAAATAAAAGATCTTTATAATCATCCCCCAACATAACTAAGGTAAAAAATTATAATGATTTGTCCAGAGTGGCTCTTGGTGAGGGGACGTAACAGGAAGTAGAAGATGTAATTATAGTGTTTGGACTTAAGAAATTATACATCCGATATCATTAACAAGACAGGAAAAGGACGTACAAAGAAATGTATAAATATGTGACCGTGTTTTATATACTACATTAATTCATGCTGAAGGAATTCACATTAATTGGAAAAATCATGATGAATCTCAAACTTAGCTTTGAGGAAGAGGCAACATGGCAGTTAGAAAGAGCCTAAGAAATGGCTCACGCCTGTAATTCTAGCCCTCCGGGAGGCCGAGATGGGTGGATTGCCTGAGCTCACAGGTTGGAGACCAGCTTGAGCCAGAGCGAAACCTCTAAAAAAAAAAAATAGCTGGGTGTTGTGGCAGGGACCTATTCTCCCAGCTACTTGGGAGGCTGAGGCAAGAGAATCACTTGAGCCCAAGAGTTTGAGGTTGCTGTGAGCTGTGCACCACAGCACTCTACTGAGGGCAATGAATTGAGACTCTGTCTTAAAAAAAAAAAAAGAAAAAAAGAAAGAGCCTAAGCTTGAATCTAAGGCAGGCCTGGATTTCAACTCCAGCTCTGAAATTTACCAGTGTGATATTGGATAAGTTCCTTAACTGCTCTGATTTTTTCAGTTCCCGCCTATGTAAAATGGGTACGACCTTCTGAAGTTCTTGTGAGGAAGAAATTGGACAATGTAGATTTTCATAGTATGCACTCAAAAAGTAGATGGTTCATTTATTTGCCCACATAATCTGTCACATTTTGTGTTGTCTTCATACTCGCTAGTGTATTTTAAAAAATATATAATTTACTGGAAAATCTAGAAAATCTAGAAAGTGTAGTTATAATTTGTATGGCCTCAAAGGGAATTCCTAAATTTTATAATCCATGATCATCATAAAAAAAGAGATTTTAAAGAACTTTGGCATATTAAAGAAGTTGAGATTTAGCTTGTAGCTGCATGACTTGTATATTAGTTAAACTAAAATGCCAGACTTTTTTTCCTGATCATATAGGAGCCTTCCATATCTAGAAGATTGCTGTGATTTGTTTTGTTAATGCCAAATCAATGACTACATGGAGATGGCAAGAAAACTGGCAAGTGTTTCTGAGTAATGATTAAGCAAGAGTACATATGGTCTTCCCTGAAAACAAAGAGAAGAAATTCTTTAAGAAAGCTTAAAATGACCACTGAACTCTGAACCAGAACCCAAATAATGAATACCAAGCTACCTCCCTGACAAAAAATGTTATCCCAGCAGTGCAGCTGTAAGCTAATTAAACAGCCCAGATAGTTGTCCTGAACTTTAGTACCACATTTACAGAATTAATTTGGAGGACATGTTATTAAAGTCTAGGGTTTATCAGAAGAAGGCAGCCTTTTTTTTTTTTTTTGGAGCAGCATTTAAAAAATTAACATACCGGATAAGCTGCTTATTACAGATGGAGCCTATGACATCCTTCATATAGTTGTGAAAACTAAGCAATGAGTTTCTAAGCAAAATGATGAGGCTATTGCACTCTAACACCAAAATTTAAAAATAGTACTTTAGATATTCCGAGAGCACTTTCAAAAATAAATTTATATTCTAGATGGTTATTTCTAAGATTCTAAAAGACATATTGATGACCAATGTGCTGGAATCTAGCAGATATAGATGTGTACGTATATAGATATATGTACATCTGAACTTGGTAGCAATTCTGTACTTAATTAACTTAGAAATAAATCAATAATAATTGGAACGTGTAAGGCAATTTTAAATTACTGTGAAGTATAATACCTTCCCTCTTAATTAATCTTAATAACTTGTGTTTAAAATTTATATCTAGAACTTAAATAATAAAAAAAACTTTATCAGTAAATGCTGCGTTTGTCATTATTGAAATTACTATATGGGCAGTAAGGGTGGACGTAAGGTATGGAGACATTTATGATTTGAAACTTGGTGGAGGCTTTAAAATATGTTCCATCATTTCAAGATCCTTGATGCAGTGGACTCAAGAGGACACAGAACAAGGCAGTGAATTCTTTATAGTCCTGTCCACACATCTCTAAAATGGCAAGAACAGCACTTATTTTACATTCTTTTCAGTGCCGTAGCAAAATGAGTTAGCAGTTTAATCTTAAAATAATCTGTTAAGGGCACCCATTTGCCTTCACATAATAATGTAGAAAAACTACATTGACATAGTAAAATTCCCAGGAACCTCAGTTAGTTAGGAATGGGCTAAATGGCTGATGTCATCACTTAAAAATGTGTTTTAAATTTGATAGCACTTATGTTGAGAAGTAAAGTGTATATTTTTTACACTTATCTTTTAATTTCATTATTTCAGAACTTTTTGAACTCTCCTCCTATGACATACACTCCTATTTAGAAATTTTATAGATGCAAAAGGAATTAAGTAAAGCCGTGAGGTAATGTGAAGAAATATTTCTACATATCTTTTAAAAGATATTTTCAGTTTTTGGTTTTTTGTGTGTCTATGTACATACTTTGTATTTTTATACTTTAATTGTGTTTCAAAACGTTTTCACTTTGAATTATGAAAATTTTAAACTTATAGAAAAGCATAAAAATTAATATCCCAGATACTATATCTACATTTGAACTACAGAGGCAAAGAAAATTTGATGATAACCTTGTTATTATCAGAGTTAACTCAGCGGATGTGTATATGTACCTACTTTTATCATTTCACATGGGTTGTGCTAGAAGATTAGTTTCTAGATGGGCAATCAAGTCTCTCTCTAACACAGGAGTATCATACTTTGGTCAGGAATTGCTTTTTTCTCTAGAGCCTCCAAACATTTTCCCAAATTATTCCAAGTAGGAATGAAAGACTCTCAAGGATTGGTCTTTTAAATCTAATTAAAGGAAAACAAAGAGAAAGTGTATTAGCTTGGTAGGTTTTCAGTAGTCTTACAAGACACATAATTTTTACAAATACACTCCCTAGGTCATCCAAGCCAGACACTCCCTTCATAAGATGCCATTGTAAACTCTTGCCCTTGTACCCCAACTGTTGCTGTAGCTGGTCAATCAGTGGTTGTCTTGCTACTATAGTTTGAAAGAAGCTTTGAGGCAAAGATTAGATGACTTGATAAAACAAAGTATCAGCATTCTTCTGGGGAGAGGAGATAGCTATAGGAATAAGAGATGATAGAGGAAATATTACGCTTAGGAAATGAATTGAAGATTCACAAAACAAGATGAGATTAGATATTAAATCTGTTCAAAAGGAGTTTGTGGTCACCAAGGCAAAGATCATCAGGATGCTGAATTACTGGAGATATTGAACATAGGAAGCTAAACTCAAATATAATATTTATCTTCAAATTTTAAGACTATTATCTGGAAAAGGTAGTTGACCCATGCAGAGATTAATTTTTTGTTTAATAGAAGTTACCTCCCATGTTCATTCAGTATTAAGTACCTAACTATATTTCAGGCACTGTAATAAAGCAACAAATTCTGGGATACAAGACTCACAGTCTAGTAGAAAAATAAAGGAGAAAACAATTCTAATTTAGTGTGATCAGTGCTAGGTATCCATGTGTGTTGCTGGAGCATCCCAGAGGAAATAATGTTTAAGTTCTTGAAAAATTAACTTGGCCATGGGACACAAGATGAGAGGGCTTTTAGAAGGCTTAGCATGTAAAAAAGGAATAGCATGTATAAAAAGACAGGGAAGTCTAAGAAAATACCTGCTTTTTATAAATTACAGATTATTCACATGGCTGGAGCATAGAATGTAAATGAAAGTTAGATATGGAAATGAAATTGCAGAGATTGACTGGGACCAGTTTTTAGAATATGATGGCAAGAAGTCTGAACTTCATCCTGAGGGCAATGTGAAGCCATCATAGGTTTTAAAGCAGTAGTTGACAAAATAAGATTAAAAAATAATTCTGACAGCATTGTGAATTAATGACAGGGGATGGGAACAACTCTACTATTAAGCTGGGCTACTTCAGTAATGTCAATGGAATGATGAGAACATAAACCAGGGAAATTGTGGTGGGGGTGGAAATGAGATGAAATATTATGGAGTTGGACTCTATAGTATTCTGATGTCATTTGACTCATCTAAATATGAATAACCATCTAGAAAAATTAAATATCTTCAAATATTGTTTAAAATGTGCATATACATCTTTCTCTTTCATGAAATTTTAATGCAATACATACATATATAGAGATAACATTTTAATATTTATTTATACATCATATGTATAATATATAATATATATATATAAAAAACAAACAACAAAATAATCGAGGTCCAAAAAAAGCCCATTCAATGAGTAAGATAAAAGGATAAAAAATATAGAACATTCATTCCCTTTGGGACAAATTCTTAGAGAATATATAACATATATAAAAATATGTATTTGAATGTTATATATATATATAAAAGTTTCTGTACATATGCATGTGGTTTTTATAATCATTCTATCTGAACCAAACTCTAAAGATTTAGGTAAAAAGAGATCTCAGATTTGATATGAATCTCTCTCAGCAAAGGCATTTAGCCCATCTGAAGCTAAAAATTGTCACATTCAGTCAATAGTCATTAATGGTGATTGGAAGGGAATTGATCTGGAAAGGAGCCAAATGGCAAAATCAATTTCCAAAAAGAAGCAAAGCTTTGCAATAAATACACAAAACACAATTCAGTAAGCAGAAAAAATAATTGATATCAAAAATGACCCATTCAGGGAGTACTATCTTACTCACTGGTAGAAAATATCAAACTCTTAGTTCCTTTGGGCCAAATTCTTGGAGAGTATCAAGATGAGCTGTATTTGGTGCCTTTCCATCTTTCCTTTGCTGACCCTTCTGTTGATCTCTCCTATTGGCCAGACTCCCTCTTCCTGGTCTACCCTGGCCTCATATTCCGACAGACCTAAGGTGATAGGTAATGGTGGGAAATTCAGGAACCTCAATCAATAGGAGGCATATTTTTAGACAGCAGACATCCCTTTGGGTGGGCTTCTAATCATAGAACGTACAAGGAGCTGCCTACACTTACAGCAATTTCCTTAAAAAATGATCCAGTATAATATTATACCTGAGTCTCCAGTCAGTTGTTTTCTATTGTACAAAATCTAACTTTGCCACTTGGCTCTTAAAGAAAAAAAAAAGGATGTGTAGCAATTGACTAGTTCACATTCTTGACAGGATGATGAATTCAGGGCATTGATAGGCATGAGACATTCAGACTTTCCCTCCTTGCCTTTCTACTGTATCTCATTCAGCATGTGTCCTGATTACAAAAAAATCACAAATGCAATAATTTGTGAAATGTTGTATGACTTTAAAGAGGTGTAGAATTTTAATACCTTCCATGGGCAAATGTTCCCTTTTTTTTTTTTTTCTTTTTCTCCTTGTTAGGCTGCCAAAACTTGCTATAGTAACTTAATGAGCAGAGAGTACAGAGTAAACTGTTATCCCTTTAATTGGTCTCCACTGGTTAATTCATAGGAAGCTTTTAGAAATGACTTTATTATACAATTAACAGAGATTTGTCACTCCTTTATAAGTCATTGGCCATAAAAGGCTTTGTTTGATAATCACAGTTACCTCTTCTGTTGCTCTGTGTCTAAAAAAAAATTTTTTTACAACCTCCACCTCTTAGGCTTGAGCGATTCTCTTGCCTCAGCAAGAGACTGGGACTACAGGCGCCCGCCACAGCACCCAGCTAATTTTTGATGCAGTTCGGCCGGGGCCGGGTTTGAACCCGCCACCCTCGGTATATGGGGCTGGTGCCCTACTCGCTGAGCCACAGGCGCTGCCCTGTTGTTGATACTTCTCTATTGCATCTTTTAAGTTCCCTAATTGACTGCTTCAGTTCCTTCAGCTCTGCTATATCCTTTCTATATTCTTCATATCATTCATCTCTTATTTGATTCTGTTTTGGATTTCCTTTTGGTTATTTTCCACTTTAACAGCAGTTTCCTTCATTGTTTACATCATTTCCTTCATTGTTTTCATCATCTGTATCCTAAATTCCCTTTCTGTCATTTCTAACATTTCTTTATAGGTGGAATCCTCTGCAGTAGCTGCCTCACAGTCACTTGGGGGTGTTGCTCTGGACTGGTTTTTCATGTTGTCAGAAGTTTTTTGCTGCTTCTTCCTCCTGAGTGATTTCTTTTATCTGTTTCCTTGCCCTAATTTTCCTTTCACTTCCTCTTGATCTTTAAGTTGCCGTGCCTCTAGACTAGGTACAGTCTTTTTGGTACAGGACCAGAAGGATGAGAAGATTGAAGAGCAAGAAGGGGAAAAAAAAAAGAAAAAAGAGAAAGGAGAGGGGGTGGGTAAAAGGGAATATTGACAAAAGGAAGAGAGGCACAGAAAGAGGGAGACAGGAGCAATACAGGTGTACAGTAGGGTAATTTGACCCAACTTTAAAAACCCCCAACCTCTGGGGGTGCCAGGTTGGGCGGTTCCCTTGAGGTCAGCAGCTCTTTGCTAGCCTGTTTGGACACAGTACCCCACCTCCACCAAGTAGAGAGGAAAGACAAAAATGCTATAAATCAAACCAAAACAAGCAAACAGAAAACTTTACAGGATAAAATCGGAGGAAAAACCAAATAATAGGGGTAGAAATACTAGCAAAAATGAAGTTCTAATTGTTGAAAAAGGCAACAATGAAAAATTATATTTAAACTAGAAAAATGAAGAAAGAGAAAAAAAGAAAAGAAAAATCTATAGGGAAAATGTTGAAATTTAAAAAAAAACAAAAACAAAGCAATATACATATCTTGTTGGATATTGATCTTCTGGGGTATGCAATGTTAATCACAATGCTGATACAGCTATACAAGATGAAGACTGGAGGCCTCTGCTGATTTCTCAAACCTTGCAGGGTGGAGAGCCTAAATCTTTCCTCTGCCCGCTTAAAAGGCACTTTAAACTGCTAACCATGGCTAAGCAGAAACTTTCCCAAGAAAGCACTTGTCTCTCAGATCACTCCTGAAGTGGCTATCCACTTACCCAGTGTGCCAAAACCAGTCTCACTCTATGCCCTGAGGGCTAAGGCTGTAAGGTGTCTCAGTCCCCACCTTTAGGCTGCTCACTCACTAGATTATTTGCTCCCACCCAATCCTTGCTCTGCGACCCTGAGGGTGAAGCTTGCCAGGACACTTCTCCCACAATGGCTCCTAGCAGCCCACAGCCCAACACTATTAGCTCCGTCTGGCTCAGCAGCTCAGTCTGGGTCCCTAGACAACACTTAAAGTCCTCTGCACTCTTGCCCAGATTCTCCCAAGATAGTTCAACTGAGTGCCAAGTCCAAAAAAACCAAAACAGCTCACAGTAAGGCCTTTCCAGTTTGCAATCTCACTGCTGCTGTACTTAACAGCTGCTGGCACGATTAGACCGAATGAACACACACAAACACTTGCCAGTTCTCCACTGCTGTTGTCCTCCTCATGGGGTCCAGAAGTCTCATGCTGACTTCCTGTGTCCCCAAAGGGATGTTTCCAGGCAGATCCCACCAGCCAGAGATGCCTGGGGTCTTCTCTCCCCAGACTCACCATGCCCAGTTGCAAGGAAGCTGTTACTCGGCCACCATCTCACTACCAAACTGGTTTCTAATGTCAGCACCTTTTAAAAGGCATTTAAGATTTTTTTTTGGTCTGCCTGCACTATGCCAGGCCTGGATGGGAGCAGGGAGAAAGCTGGAGAAATGCCTGGTGTGCTTCCTTCACAGGACTGGACGAGAGGCTATGAAACTGCCATGTGCTGGATTCAACGTATCCCAGAGGCTGCTGAAGTATGTTTCTTAATGGGCCTTTTTGTAGAAAATGAATTTTCCTACCTGTGGCTGCACTTACCTCCCAGGGAAAACATCCACTATCTCTATGTGGAATTCTTTATTTTATTTTATTTTTATTGTATTATTATTTTATTTATTTATTCATTTTTATTTTTGAGACAGAGTCTCACTTTGTCACCCTCAATAGAGTGCTCTGGAATCACAGCTCACAGCAACCTCAAACTCTTGGACTTAAGCAATTCTCTTGCCTCAGCCTCCCAAATAGCTGGGACTGCAGGCGTCCGCCACAATGCCTGGCTTTTTTTTTTTTTTTTTTAAGACGAGGTCTCGCTCTGGCTCAGGCTGGTCTGGAACTTCTGAGCTCAGGGCAATTCACCTGCCTTGGCCTCCCAGAGTGCTAGGATTACAGGCATGAGCCACCACGCACAGCCTCTGCGTGGAATTCTTGATGAAAGTCCAAGGAAGGCATCTGTCCCTGGGCTGTCTTGTAGGCCATATCTCTGCCATTTTGGTTGTTTTTTTTTTTTTTTTGGAGACAGAACCTCAAGCTGTTGCCCTGGATAGAGTGCTGTGACATCACAGCTCACAGTAACCTCCAACTCTTGGGCTTAAGCGATTTTCTTGCCTCAGCCTCCCAAGTAGCTGGGACTACAGGCACCTGCCACAGACACCCAGCTATTTTTTGGTTGTAACTGTCATTGTTGTTTGGCAGGCCCGGGCTGGATTCGAACGTGCCAGCTCTCGTGTACATGGCTGGCACCTTAGCTGCTTGAGCTACAGGTGCCGAGCCGATTTCTGCCACTTTGGAGACTTCAGGCAGCTTCTTAGGGGCATCTCTCTGATGGAGTCAGGAATAAAGAGGCTGCTGAAGTACTGAGTGTGCCTGAAGCTGACTTTTCCCACAGACATGTACCCATATACAGAGTGGGCAGCTGGAGTGGGGGGGTTGTGCCTGGGACCCTGCCCTTGGCAGTCCAAGTTACAGCTTCCGGAATGATTGGGGTTGGCCCCCAGAGGGCAACAGTCAGAAAAGTACACTGGATGTGCCCAGGGGATTGTCTTCATGAGTGAAGAGAGTTAAGACAACTACAAGGCTGCTTTCTGTGCCATCAACTACAATGCTGCTTTCTTCAGGGGCAGCACCCCTAGCATGTGCTGCCTTGACAGCAGTGAGTGGGCCTTGAGTCTGAACAGAGATGTGTGACCTTGGCCTGGACAGGGAAAGGCACCTGGGCAGACCCCTATCAGCACCAGCTCTCCACAGGCTGTCCTGCAATTCCAGGGACCGCCAGGGGCTTATTTGAGTGGATGAGGAAGACAGAAGGGCATGACCTCAGTTTCTCTGAGTTGGTAAAGCCAGTCAGACTGATCAGGGTTCTCCAGGCCACCTTTACCCTTCTAGATGAAGCTCCACTGTGTGGCCTAGCTGATCTGAGAACTCACAGATGAAGAGGGGGCTGTGAGGGCTGGGGGTTGAGGGCAGCAGGACTGTCTGGCATCCTAGGCTGGCATGGTACCAATAGGATGGTGCCATGCAGGTGGAATTTCCTATTGTTGGTCTCCAGCTCTGCCTCTGAACTGCATTCCACAGTGCTCACAACTTGCTAGTAAATCCTTTTAAAGGATGTCCCTGAAAGAATTGGAAGTGTATGTCTGCTAATCAAAGCCTTGCAAGGGGATCCTGTCAGTGTCTCTTGTTTCCTGGCAAGACTCTGAGGGCAGAGGGTTGGTAGAGGCTACAGATGGAGACAGCATAGGTGTCCCAAGATGCTGGTGCCCCTCCCAGCTCTCCACACCTCACTCTGGGACACAGCCCCGGCTATCTCTTTCCCTGCTGACCCCTGTACCCAGCACCTATGTGGCAAATATCTTGGGAGCTGTCTTCTTTTTGGATGGTACTGGGGATTTCCATCCCAATTTTATTTATTTATTTTTATTTATTTATTTATTTTTAGAGACAGAGTCTCACTTTGTTGCCCTCAGCAGAATGCTGTGGCCTCACAGCTCACAGCAACCTCCAGCTCTTGAGCTTAGGCTATTCTCTTGCTTCAGCCTCCCAAGTAGCTGGGACTACAGGCGCCTGCCACAATGCCCAGCTATTTTTTTGTTGTAGTTTGGCCAGGGCCAGGTTTGAACCCGCCACCCTTGCTATATGGGGCCAGCGCCCTACTCACTGAGCCACAGGTGCTGCCCTCCACCCCAATTTTAATGCCTAGACATTTTGATGGAAATAAGGCTCCACTTTTACAGTGTGAAGATGTTGTCTAAGCAAGAGTTTTGGAGACAATGGGAGCAGTCATGTTTGTGTCTTCTCTTTGGAAGGACAGTGTTTGCCTGAGCTCTGTCTCAGGGTGCCTCTCTGGTCAATACCCTCCCACAGAGGGCCACTCCCCGCTGGAGGCTGAAGCAGAGGCATCCAGCATGTGGAGTTTGCTGATGATAGTTGTTTTTCAGAATGATGTGACTCTTTGACTTTGATGATCAAACCTGAGAACCATTGTGCCTATAATCCTAGCACTCTGGGAGGTTGAGGTGGGTGGATTGTTTGAGCTCACAGGCTCAAGACCAGCCTGAGTATGTGCAAGACCTCATCTCTAAAAAATAGCAGGGTGTTGTGGTGGGCACCTGTAGTCCCAGCTACTTGGGAGGCTGAAACAAGAGAATCGTTTGAGCCCAAGAGTTTGAGGTTGCTGTGAGCTATGATTCCACAGCACTCTACCAAGAGCAACAAAGTGAGACTCTGTCAAAAAAAAAAAAAACAAAAACAAAAAAACTCTGAGAACCAAAGTGTCTGGGAACATGGCATGTTCTGGGTGCCAGTCTGGCTAAGAGGAACCAGGGCCCAGTGCAAACAGTGACACTGAGGACCACGGGAAGCAGTCAGTGGCTGCCCCTTTGGGTATCCAGCATGCACTACAGGTGACTCGTCCACGGCCCTGTGCCTGTTGGGCTAGAACTGAGCCGCTCTTTCCACTTTCTTGACTATGTCTAATGGGCTACCGGACCCCAGTATTTGCCAAGATCATGTCATGTTGTTGCTGAAGCTGCCTGTTTTAGCCTAGGGTGACTGTGTGCTCATCCCAGAGCTAGGTGGACAGTGCCTCGTCATGCCCTTCTTCACTCAGAGTGGTCTGCTCTTCCCTAACAAGAGGCCCTGTCAGAGGGAAAAGGCTTAGGGAGGTGCTGAGGAGGCCTAGAGTACTGTACCCCTTAGGGCATCACCTCCTTGTGGGGAAGGCCTGCACCTTCCCAGGGATCTCTCCCAGGCTGGTCTCCAGAACCCAACAAGCTCTGAGCAGCTGTTGTCAAGAGGGGAGCACACAGTGAGTGCTGAGCAAAAACTTCAGGCATAACTTCTGATAGGCCCTGGTCCTGAGTGGCTCAGACAAGTGAGATGTCCCTGGAACAATCTAAGTTACCCCATGAGCTACACATTCCTGAGAGTATGAAAGAGCATAAAATTCCATTTGGTTGAAAATACAAGCATCTCTTAGATCCCATCAAGCTAAAGGAAATCTCTAGACTAAACCAGAAAATATGTTTACTATCTCAAGGGCCACAGAAGTGCAGAATCCTGTATACAGGTCAGGTGGGGGATACTAAGTCTGAAGGCCACAGGGAGTGATGAGGGTCATGAGCTGGTGCCCAGAACAGGTCACTGGGGATCTCACAGAAAGTTTTGGAATCTAGGTAACCACCTCAGCCAGCTGAGTGGCAGCACTTTCCACCCCAGGGGAGTTCAAATTATGTGTGGGAAGGGCAAGAGGAATTAAAAAGTTTTGTACTAATATGCCTTGTGTCAAAATGGAATCAGTACCTTTTTTACATTTGTAACTTTTTTTTGAGACAGGGTCTTGCTCCGCCATCCAGGCTGGAGTGCAGCAGGCACTATCCTGGGCTCAAGTGACCCAGGTAATTTAAAACACAAAACGAGGGCGGTGCCTGTGGCTCAGAGAGTAGGGTGCCAGCCCCATATACCGAGGGTGGTGGGTTCAAACCCGGCCCCAGCCAAACTGCATCAAAAAATAGCCGGCCGGGCGTTGTGGCGGGTGCCTGTAGTCTCAGCTACTCGGGAGGCCGAGGCAAGAGAATCGCCTAAGCCCAAGAGCTGGAGGTTGCTGTGAGCTGTGACTCCACAGCACTCTACTGAGGACGATAGAGTGAGACTCTGTCTCTACAAACAAACAAACAAACAAACAAACAATAAATAAATAAATAAAACACAAAATGAAACAAAACTTCTTTGTTTTTTAGAGACAAGGTATCACTATGTTGCCCAGGCTGATCTTGAACTCCTGACCTTGAGCGATCTTTAATGTGAAATCTTACTAAATTTATGTATATATAGTCTTGGAAAGCTTAAGAGAATTTTAGGAATAACCCACATATATGTTTAATTGGTCTTTTATTTATTTATTCATTTTGTTTTTGTTTTTATGTTTGTTTATTTGTTTTGTTTTTAGAGACAGAGTCTTATTTTGTCACCTCCTCCAGCTCTTGGGTTTAGGCAATTCTCTTGCCTCACCCTCCTGAGTAGCTGGGACTACAGGTGCCCACCACAATGCCCAGCTATTTTTTGTTGCAATTTGGCTGGGGCCGGGTTCAAACCCGCCACCCTTGGTTTATGGGGCTCGCGCCCTACTCACTGAGCCACAGGTGCCACCCTGTATCAGTCATTTAGTTGGGAGGATTTTGTAAATGCAAAGTGTTTAAAAAGAAGATCAAAATAGGCTTGATGCCTGTAGCACAGTGGTTATGACACTAGCCATATGCACCAAGGCTGGTGGGTTCAAACCCAGCCCAGGCCTGCTAAACAACAATTACAACCACAACAACAACAACAAAAATAGCTGGGCATTATGGCGGTTGCCGTAGTCCCAGCTGCTTGGGAGGCTGAGGCAAGAGAATCTTAGCTTAAGCTCAAAAGTTTGAGGTGGCTATGAACTGTGATGCCATGGCACCCTGCCAAGGGCAACATAGTGAGACTCTGTTTCAAAAAAAAAAAAATCAAAATATACATTATAAATACAGTAGAAATATTTGAAGGTGGGAAAAGACATGGAATCATTTCATTGAAGAAAATATACAGGTGGTAAATGAGCAGATGAAAAAGTGCTTAGCATCATCAGAGCACATGTGATATCACTGTACTCTGTCAGAATGGCTAAAATTAGTCCCATAAAACACTTGAAGAAATTGGCCTGAGAGAATATTTTATGAGGAGGATACCCCAGGCAATTGAAGCAACACCAAAAATACATTACTGGAATCTGATCAAACTAAAAAGCTTTTGCACAGCCAAGAGCACAGTAAGTAAAGCAAACAGGCAACCTTCAGAATGGGAGAAGATTTTTGCAGGTCATACTTCCGACAAAGGTCTGATAATTAGAATCTATGGAGAACTCACATCAATCAATAATAAAAGAACAAATAACCCCATTTCTATGTGGGCAAGTGACTGGAACAGAAACTTCTCTGATGAAGACAGACACATGGCCTACAAACACATGAAAAAATGCTCTTCAGCCTTAATCATCAGATAAATGCAAATCAAAACCACTTTTAGATATCATCTAACTCCAGTAAGATTAGCCCACATCACAAAATCCCAAAACTACAGATGTTGGGGTGTAGGCGGAGAGAAGGGAACAATTCTACACTGCTGGTGGGAACCCAAGCTAATACCACCTATTTGAAAAGAAGTTTGGAGAACACTCAAGGAACTAAAAGTAAACCTACCATTTGATCCTGCAATTCCTCTACTAGGTATATACCCAGATGATCAAAAATTGTTT
>CAUYRH010102135.1:0-12046 GCA_963574655.1 Perodicticus potto | reverse complement strand
ACCAGCCAATCTGCCACACCAAGAACTTAGCATTCCAAAAGGAGGGGGGATGAAAGAGTGAGGTGGATTGTCCGAGCTCACCAGTTCAAGACCAGCCTGAGAAAGAGTGAGACCCCATTTCTAAAAAGAATAACCAGGCATTGTGGCAGGCACCTGTAGTCCCAGCTACTCAGGAGGCTGAGGCAAGAGAATCATTTGAGCCCAAGAGTTTGAGGTTGCTGTGAGCTAAGATGCCACAGCACTCTACCAAGGATGACAAACTAAGACTCTGTCTCAAAAAAAAAAGAGAGAGAGTCCCAGTGCCCTTCCCCTCAGCTCCTGCCCTCCAGCGTCAGGAAAGGAAGAGCTGTCCCTGCTAAAGTTGAAGGTAAACCCCAAGCACCAAGAGTTCAGAAAGTCCCCCCTGCAGCAGTGAGCAGCAAGTTGGAGTTCACGGGAAGCAACTGTCTAAGCAGGAAAACGGCAATCCGAGCACTGGTGCCCGGGGCACAGCACAAGTGTCAGACCCATGGAAAGGGCCGAGCCCAGAGGAGACCAGGTGAGAAGAGGATGAGGTTTGGGCCACTACTGAGACAGTAGACAAAAAAAGGAAACCACCAAGGGCACATGACCATGTGTGGTCAGAAGGGCATGTGGAAACCTATGTGGCGGTGTCAAGCTGCTGAGAGACGCCACTTTAAGAGAGCAGGTGTGGCTGGAGCATCTTACCGTGGGAAGATATAAAGGAGAAAATCATCTGGGACAGAGTCATCAGGCTTTCCAAACAGTGACTTCACATCCTCTATTGGGAACAATTTCAGTCAAGTGGTGGGGCAGGAACGAGATTACTTGGTTTGGGGTTAGGAAATAGAAACCACAGATGCACAGAATCGGTTCAAAAGAAACAGTGACAATAGCTACATTTTGTTTTGTTTTTATTGTTCTATAAGGCAGTGAACAGGACCGTTGGTTGAATACAAGGAAATGGAAGTGAGATATCAGAAGAACAGAGAAGTGTTAGCATAGATGCTATGGAGACAGCACTAGAGAATAAGCTGTCAACAAGAAAAATCCTAATATGGTTTTCTTTTAGCATCACTGAATAAGTGCTTCTGACCTGACGCTGTTCTACCTTTGCCTATTACTGATTACACTAATCAGGGCGGCGCCTGTGGCTCAAAGGAGTAGGACGCCAGCCCCATATGCCAAAGGTGGCAGGTTCAAACCCAGCCCCGGCAAAAAACTGAAAAAAAAAAAACAAAACAAAAACTGATTACACTAATCAGACTTATGTTTTCCAGAAATGTCATCAAGCCACACGCAATAATGATGGTTCCAGTCCATGAACCCCTGTATCACTCTCCCTCCGGAGAAACCCTAACTGCCCCCTTCTATCATCGCCCAATCAGCAGGAAGCAGTTAGATTGAGTCTTCGCCCCTTTTCCCTAACAGCAGTTAGAGTTTCTACTTGGAGAGGGAGAATTGATGTAGGACATTTGGCGCCCTAGCCAGCTCAGTGGAGCTGGCGGACCAGCTGCCTCCTCCTTGGCAGTGTTGGTGCTGTGGCAGCCAGCTGAAGAGCCAGCGGGCTGGATGACAGGCAAGGAGGGGGACCTCCAACCCCACCAGAGGCTCCAATAGCCAAAAAGGCCGGACAACTGCCGAGGAGACACCTGTGCCTTGGTGTCTCCTTCACTTTACACTTAGGACTAAATGTGGAACCCCCATTTCCTATGCCTAGGTCAATTTCTTGTGAATTTCCTAGGCCTAAATTCCATGAATGGACTGTATCCATTCATTGATACACTCATTCGCCTTGCCCCTGGCGGAAGGGACTGTATTCATTCGTTTCCTGGCCAAGGAACCCATACACCTATATATACCCTGAGGCTAAAGGCCTAGAGGAGGAGACGGGGAAAGACCGGGAGAGGAACGGAGAGAGCTTCTATCTCCCCACTTGAAATCTCTCCCTCTACCAGGAGCTGTAGTGTTTTCTGTATTCTTTTCTGTAAATCAATTCTGTCTTACCACTGGGGCGGGGGGGGGGGGGAATAATGTAATGAAGAATAATAAAATACATTTATTTAACAATTAAAAAAAAAACTCATGAACCAAAAAAAAAAAAAAAAATTTTTCACACACACACAAAAAAAGGCAGCCACCCAGTAGAAAGCTAGAAAAGGAAACGAATAGGCAATATCGGGGGAGATACCCGACATATTGCAAAAGGAGCAGAATGCAAATTAAAACAAGATCATTTCAAGTCTAATATTAACAACCATTATGTGAAAACTGGCGGTGAAGGAGCTGTCCAGCCAGTTTAGAGAGCAAGTTGGCGGTATCTGATAAAGCTCAAAATATGCATACCCTGTAACCCAGCAATTCTGCCTTTACACTGGAGCTTGCGCTTTTAGACTGTTCAATGTGACACAGGGAAAGAAATACCTTTACATTGCAACGTCCTCCAGATGTGCATGGATACAAGCACACAAGCACATACAGACAAATGAAAAACTTGTGCAACACTTTGCTACTTGCGATGCACTGTGGTATTTTTTATTTCATCTTTTCAAATGGTGTTACCCAAAAGAATGGATTTCATAAGCCCTTGACTGGAAGAACTCTTCCCCAATGGACACAAGGGAGGTATTCCATAATAATGGAATCACAATGTCTGCAGGTGAAACTTACTAAATGTAGAATATAAATGTCTGAATACAATAACTAAGAAAATGCCATGAATACAATAACTAAGAAAATGCCATGAAGTGCTATGTTAACCAGTTCGATGAAAATATTTCAAATTGTATATAAAACCAGCACATTGGTCTCCACGATTGCATTAATGTACACAGCTATGATTTAATAAAAAAAAGAAAAAAATTGTAAATAGGTAAATAATCTCAACAGGAGGGGAGATAAATAGGTTGTGGAATAGTCATTCACTATAGAGTCACAGAGCTTTTAATGCACAAATCAGAACTTCAGGTCCATGGATACATCTCAAAAACATAATATTGTGTGCAGGAAAAAATACATCATATAGACACACATAATAAGGCCACATTTTTCCCCTGACTTCCTCTTCATTTTTTTTAATGCCAGGTTAACATGAGAGTACATATAATTAGGTTACAAAATGCTCTTCTAAAGTTAAAGTCTAAGTTGTACTTGCGCTCTTCACCCAGAAAGCGCACTCTACACCTGCCATGTACCCTTTGGATGAGAACTTACCCAACTCTTACCCTCCTCTCCTGTACTTGAATTTAAATTGAGTTTTTCCTTTTTTTTTTTTTGCAGTTTTTGGCCGGGGCTGGGTTTGAACCTGCCACCTCAGGCCAGTGGGGCCGGCGCCCTACTCCTTTGAGCCACAGGTGCCGCCCTTAAATTGAGTTTTTCTCTCAGGTGAGCATGTAGTTGTTAATCTACTAGTTTCGAATCAGTACTGAGTATGTGTGATGGTGGTTTTTCCATTCTTGTGATACTTCACCTAAAAGAAAGCTCTCCAAATCTTCCTGGTTGTTACAAAGATAAAAAGTCTCCACCTTTTGTATATCTAAATAGTATTCCATGATACACATATACCACAGTGTACTAATCCATTTATGTCAGTGGTTTTCAACCTTCCTAATGCCATGGCCCTTCAACAGTTCCTGTGGGTCAGAACCCACAGGTTTAGAACCGCTGATTTATGTGCTGAAGGGCTCCTGGGTTGTTTCTGTGTCTTTGCAATTATGAATTGTGCCGCTATAAACATGCATGTGCAAATATCCTTATGGTAAAATGTCTTTTTTGCTTTGGGGTGGATATCTAGCAATGGAATTGCAGGATCAAATGGTAGCCACTTTTAGTTCTCCGAGGCAGTAAAGTAACATTTTCACCAACTTTTAAAACACACCCTGTATGGATATGAATATACATAGTAAAAATATGGAAACGTGCCTGGGATGATAACACAAAAAGCCCTGGCCTGAGGTTACCCCTGGGAGTTAGGCGGTATGGTAACAGGGTCAAGAAGAAGCAGACTGATAAGGGCTTAAATTGCTGGATTAACATCAGGGAAGGCCGTGGGATAGTGCACCCCAGTGGGGACTGCCTCATCACTGACATAGGTTAGCATAGGTAATGATAAAAAGTAAACTTTTAGCCAATTTGATTATTGTTTTTCAATGCTCAATTCTCTAGAGACAGTGCACACCCCCTATGTTTTGTACCCATGGCAGACCATCATCCACCTTGACAGGCCACAAATTGAAAACAGGGGGAAAAAAAAAGGTAAGGTACATAGAGGTATTAGGATTGGTTTCATCTTTGTGTGTGCTTAAAATATTTTATATATATATATATCTGCATGTCTGTATATGTGTTCTCCAAAGACCAGACATGCAGAGATAAGGTACTTTCAGAGCTGCAGTACGTGCTTGTTGCTCACTGGGGCCTGGGAGGCCTCAGCTGCCATCTGGCCTAGGGAGGCCAGGCAGGCCCACCTCAGACTATCATCTAAACATCTCAGCAGCTCTCCAGTCAACAGTTCCCTAAGGCTACATCTGATCAACTCCTACGGACACCTGTTAGTTACAGTCAGCTCCTAGGCAGCTGGTGAGGCTCTGCCTTAGCTCTCCTTTCCTGTCTCAGCTTCCTTACCCATTAGGTGCATACAGCCATATCTACTCTATCTCAGAAGTATAGAGCAGATGAAATGGACAACACACATGAAAGGGCAAGTGTGCTGGTGTGGAGCAGCCAGGCATGTGACTACAGCTGGCCAGTGAGGCTACAGGCCTGTCCAGGGAGGGGATGTGTCTACAACCAACAAGGTGGTACAGCTGGATCCACTCACTGCGGACCGACATATTCCCAGCCGCCTTTAACCCTCACAATACTATCTCCAGCACAGGTGAGGAAACTGATGGTCTTATTTCCCCACAGTCACCCAGCCAGTATGTGTCACAGCCACCATTGGATCCCCACCTTCCACTTCGGGCTCCAGGCAGTGCTCTTTCACTCTGCCAGAGGTACCTGCACTAAGGACCACCACCCAGCGCACATACGCTAGCCCCAAATCCTGCCCTCCGCTGTTTGATAATCACCTTCCTTTCTTCAGAGAGATTTGCTTCTCACTGCTTTGATATGTTTGTCAAAATAATAACATTTGCTCCAAAAATCAAAATGTTATCTGTCTGATCATAACTGCACCGAAGTGTTACATGCAAACAGTAGAAAACTAGAGTGAGAACCCACATGGGTTTCGCCATGAAAACCTGAGGCATAGCGCCACTGAAATGCCACATGAGTACGCAGCAAGGTCCTTCCTTGCACATTACCTCCCAGCCCTGGAAACCAGGACAACACCTGGATCGTGCCTGTTCACAATCCCCTACAGAAAGTTAGCACTGACTTGCACAGCATGGGATGCAGTCAGCTGAAACAGTGTGCAAAAGAAGACCAGGAAAGGGTCTTTGAGCAAAGGGGTCTGAAGAGACCTGGGCCCCATCCCACAGCTCCTGATTATTTCTTTTAACTAGTTTTCTTATTTTCCGTGTTTCTGATGCTCTGCCGTCTGCAGCCTGCCTGACTGGACAGAGACTGGTCTCCCAGGGCTAGCATAGCACTCACCCAGTAGTGAATCTTTTCATGACTAACCAACCGAGCCAAATTCTATACTCCAAACCATCTCCCTTTGGGGCTCTTACACTCTGGGAGGCAATATTCCTCTGTCCTGATCATCCCACGGCAGGCAGCAAGCAACAGCCCCTATACCCTAGGGCCCAGTGACATTACTCAAACTAGCCAACCTTAAGCCTGATGCCCCAGCTTTGCCTGCTTCTTCCCATAAAAACCCCAATAAAGTCTCCTTCCCATGCTGCCTCCAGAGGTACCTGGTGCTTCCCCGGGTGGCCCTGTATGAGGTGAGGTGCCCCCTCCTCTGGGAACTGTAACAAAACATCTTTTCAATGGCAATTGTCTGCTGACTGGTTGGCCTCACCATACCTGAGTAATGATAAACCTACCTTTTGAAACATTATTGTACTTTACGCAGAGGATCCAGGGTGTGAAAGTATGGGGGAGTGAGCTCCCTGCGGTTTTGAGAAGGCATCACAGGTCACTTTGAAACCAGACTGAGGCCAGCATGCTGCAAGCTCTGACTTCAGCAGAACCCGACAAGCCGACCAGACCCACTATGTGTTACGGACCCACATACCCACTATGTGTTGCGGGCTGCACTAAGGTGACTTTGAAGGCCTGGAAACTGGTTTCCAACTGAAATTTAAACCTTGGTTTATAAATTCTGCTGAAAAGGAATCTCAAATTCAAATGCTAAGTGTCCCTAAATGTTCTTTATGTTTCCTAACTACCAGTGAAGAGGTTTGGGAAGCCTGGGTCCTCAGTCATGACCAGTGGGGTGGCATAAAGGTAATGGGTGGGGGGCAGTGATGTGTGAGCACCAACATCTATGGGAGACAGAACCTCTGAGCCTCACAGCACACTGAGGGACTACTCGTCCTCCGTGGGGTGACAAGGCCTCCAGTCCATCTTCATGATACCCCTAAGAAGTCAGCCTGGTTCCCTGGAGGTTCTAGATGGGGAAGCAGGTCTCTGAGAAGTGCAGTGCCTTGCCCAAGGCCACACAGCCAGGGAAGAGAGATGTGGGAGACAGCTCTAAGCCTTTTGACCTGGTGCCCAGAATTCAGCCCCTGTTCCCACCCCATTGTAGACCCACACCTGCTCAGGGAGGGGGCAGGCTGCCCTTTGCAGGGGGGATGTTGCTGAGGTTCACCATCTTTAGAAACCCTCCTCAAAGGCCAGGCCTCCAGCTATGCTGCCTCTGAGCCCTCATCCCCAATGGGAAAAGGCATTTCCCTGCCCTGGAGGCCTTAGGACAGAGGAGGAGGAGAGAAAAGGGAGCGAGGGCAGGGAGAGCAAATTCAGGGGTAGGCAGGTAGGAAAGAGAGGCAAAGGCGAGCAGAAGGGAATTTGGGAGGCTTGGTGGTGGGGCTGGGACAGGAGAGCCCCAGAGCAATTCAAGCTGGCAAGACAGATGCTCCCTGGGTGCTCAGTCCCAGGTCTCCTTATCTGACCTCTGCACTCCAAGGAAGAGGTTCTTTCCCAGCTGTTCTTGGCCAGTACCCAGCTGAGGAAGGGTCTCAAAGAAGAAAGGGACAAGCAGAGCCTCTAAGCTGCCAGCTGCTTTCCCCTAGAGGACAAGCCCCTCCGGCCTGCTGCCACTGGCCCTCCAGGGGCCTCTACCCTCAGGGCTCAGGGAGCTAAGGGAGCTGCCCCATCACACAGGCAGGAAGGACATAGCCAGCCTCCCTCAAAGCAGACTCACTGAGTTTCCAATTGCCCAGACAGTCCACAGAGTCACGTTCAGTCTCACCCTGGGGCAGAAGCAACAGCCCAGGGGCTTGCAGCATGCTCGAGCTGGGGCTGGGGCTAGGACCAGCAGGTGGACATGTCATTCCTCCACAAGGGCAGACAAGAAAGCCAACTCCTAAAAGGCCTCAGGCCCTGGCACCCACCTCCTGCCTCAGGCAACCTCTGAGACCCCCCCCCAGCCCCTTCCTTTCCTCTCCCAGACACCTCTCTGAAACCTGGATCCCAGGGGTGCCTCACTGTCAGCGTACTGACCCAAGTCTCCTGCAAACCCTGGCACTTGTCAGAGGCAGCAAATCCAAGACTGATGAGCCCCCCAAGACACAGAGACAAGGTGCCCAGGGGCCGTGGGCTCTGACTCCCAAAGGATGAGCTGGTGCACCCTGTGCCAGGCAGGCACACCCTGGGGACCTCATCCATGCCGATTCCTCCCCAAGCAAATACCACACTTATGTACCTGGTTTTTACTGCTGGTTGAAAGAACAAACTAAGAAATTCCCTGTGGTGCCCACAAGCACCATGGCAGACACAGCCCAGGGCACATCGATCCCACTGGCCACTTCAGCAGCTATGACCCTGGGCAATGACATTGAGGATAGCCCTGACACTAGCAGCATTAATTTAATCCATGCAGACACCATGGTCTGCTTTAATCTCCACAACAACCCTATAAGGTGGGAGTCAAAACTCACCCCAGTTTCAAATGAAGAAACACAGGCCTGGAGAGGTGGGTGACTTGGGAAGGATCAGAGTGGAATTCAAACCCCCGTTCTCTGCACCGCACAGGCACTGCTGCCCTTCCTGCACAGAGGGACAATATCCTGCACCAGCAGGGGCTGGTGACAATCAAAGATTGCACACGAGAACCTCTCTTCATAGGCCCCAGAGCACTGAAAATGCTCCAACATGGAATCTATTGTTTCATGAATAGCCCGCATCAAAACAAGGACACTTTAAGCCTTGATGAGCGTGAGCCATCCTGCTTGGAATGCTTGTGCCCTGTCCCTCAGGAAAACACAGGTGCATTCCGGCTGCCGCGGACACCTGTCCCCATGCTGCAAGGCCTGCCAGCCTCCAGGGATGACTGGTCCCCGCTGTGTGAGGGTTTACCTGGGGGACATCAGCCGAATGCCTGGTCAGTACAGTTATCAGCACAGCTGAATGCCCAGCACAATGTCCTGTCTGTCCATGGGGCCCTGGACAGGGCCAGCCTGCTGCTCGGGACTGACCTTATTGTGCAGAGGCAGACAGAGAAAGGGACAGAGAGAAAAACATGGAGAATGACAGAGAGAAGGGGGAAGAAAATCTAATAGAAAGAGAGAGAGATGAAGAGGAAAAGATGGGAAAGGGGCACATGAGAGAAACGAAGAGGCCAAACCAGTGAGAAGAGAGGCAGAGACAGGGCGAGCCAGGACACGGAGACAGAGAGGTCCGGACAGGGGCCAAATGAGAGAAACAATGACAATGACGGGAAGAGGGCACAGATGAAGAAACAGTGAGGGAGATGGCAACAGAGTCAGAGGACAGAGGGGACCAGAGAGAGGAGGTAGAAACAGCCACCCAGAGAGAAGAGGGAGCCTGAGGCAGAGGGAAGAGTAGGCAGCCAAGAGCCTCACAGGCCCAGCCTTGGGGGTCTGGGCTGAGCACCCCCTATCACCAGCACGCTCCCCCAAGGGCCCACACACCCTGCCCTGAGAGCCCCAGACGACCAGCTGACCGTCCCCCTGTGCCCTGAGGTCAGACAGCCGGAGACACTGCTGGTGCACGGGGAACATGTACCCAGCACCACGCCACTCTACCCACGGGGACGTGGGGCCTGGCAGGTATCTGTATATCCCTGTGTGTCTGTGTCCTCACACTCACACCCCAGCGAGTGCACGTGCACAGGCACAGCAGGCACGCTGCCCACCAGAGCCGACCTCTTCCACTCACCCCACACCCAGACCAAGAGCCCCCCATGCACCAGCTCTGTGCCTGCGGGGGCTGGGGTATGGAGCAGAATGCAGGGGGCACAGCGAGACCCTCCAAAGGGCAAGGGAGCTAGGTCACCAGACAAACCCTAGGACAAGGACAGGACGAAGACACAACCCAGTGATGGTGCTGCCCAGCCACCCAGCTTCCTCTTCCAGGATGGCAGCTGAGGGGCAGAGCCCAGCGTGAGCCCCATCCAGGGTCTTGCGGTTGGTTAGAAAGACCATTCCCACCTCCACCACGCTCACCCCCACCTCACCACTCCCACCAACTCAACAGAGAGCACCAACCCTTAAACCTGCCGCAGTTTTCACCCAAAGTGTTTCTGCTCAACAGCCACCTCTTCTAAGCAATCTTTACCCAGATGTGCACACGTACTCACATACAGTCCCTACCGGAAACAAGTGACCACTGCCAGCCATGCCCCTCCCTGCTGAGTACCCACCACAGTGATAACTCACGGGACCACATGAACTCAGCCCTGCACGTGCCTCTGAGCACCTGGGAGCCCAGAACTCTCTCCATGAACCAGGGAAGAAGCCCAAAAAGAAAGGGTCCCAGAGGGCCCAGGAGACCTCCAGGCCCAAACAGCCCCCCTTGCAGACACTCTGGAGAGGCAGGGGTCCTTCACATCAGGCACTGGCCCACAACTTTAGCCAAGTTGACACTTAAAAAAGGGATGGGACACCAGCATTATTGGATGGCAATAATAATGATGATATTGGCCAACTCGGGTTAAGGACCTGCTGGAAAACAGTTATCACACACAACCTCATTTATTCCTCAAATGCACCCTATGAAGTCAACACTTTTTTATGACCATTCAGAGATGGGAAGCCAGGGCTGGGGCACTCATTCAACTTGCCAAACATCTGGGCTGGGGCTCACCCCTAGCACTGACCAACTCCCAGATCTGAGATCTTAATCACTAAACTATTCCTGAGTCAAGTCAAGACATTAAAGACATTACCTGTGGTCAGAAACAGACTGCCACAGCGTGCCCACTCTGGAAATTTTGTAGAAAGAGATGGCTAGGGAACTAAACACCTGCTTGGAAGCATTCTCTCTGTGGGGCTCCGTGTACCTCACAAGGAATCTGTGATGGTGTGATCACAGGTGCGTGCTGTGTGTGCATGTATGTGGTGGTGTGTGTGATAACGCACGTATGCACAGGTGCACACGTAACCATCCTAGTGTTCATATGTGCAGGCATGTCCGCGTGTGTAACTGGAAGTGTGTGAGGTATGTGAAAGCACGCACTCACGTGACAATGTGTTCGTGTGCAGGAGTGTGTGCAGTGTGCTTCCTCCGAGTGCCTGGGCCAGTCTCAGTCTGGTGGGACAAGGAAGACCTCCCAAAGAAGTTGTGAGCAGTAGTAACCGTGGACAATCATTTCAAGGGGAGCCAGAAGTCGGGGCCTGAGCAGAGAATTCATTTTAGTGAATTCATTCATTTAGAGGAGGAATGACGTGGCAAATTACAGTGTCTGACCAAATAAATTATTCCTTTCATTTTACCATCTTGTTTGGAGGAGAGCTTTAAACCTCACCTCCAAGCATATTCAGCAAGTGCTTACTGAGCGGATTTGGCTGTAATTAATATGAATTTAACTTTCTTTTCTTTCCCAAGGCACAGAACTGGAGGAGAAACAGGGCAGGGCAGATTCCTCTGGGCTGTGGGCTGGGGGAAGGTTTAATAGCGTCACAGACCTGTGCAAGCTGCGAGGGCAGAAGGGAGAGAAAAAATATAAAACCTTTAATTGCTACTTCCCAAAATAACCTCAGTCCTCCTGCAATAAGCTTATGCTGGATTTTAATTCTTTTCACAGAGGAGAAAAAAAATCAGATTTAAATTTCTAAAACCAACGTATTTTCCACAGGTTCCGCCCTCAGTGTCTGTCTGGGGATGAGAGCACAAATGTCGTGGACGTCTCCAGGCAAGGGACTCAGACAAGAGGCTGGCCTCACGGGCAGGCGCTGTGTCCCGGGGAGAGAGGAGGCAGAAAGAGGGGCTCAGAGAAGACACCTGGCCGGGGGGCTGCAGCCCAGCAAGCCCTTCTCTGCACACAATGGGAGAGGGGCCTGAACCCAGGGACCCAAGATTCACCGAAGCTTTAAAAGTTCCTGGGTTTTGCATGTACTCCCTAGACAATTTTTAATAATTTCATTTTTTAAATTGTAAAATACACAAAACATAAAATTCACCATCTTCATCATTTCTAAGCATACAGTTCCCTAAACCTCAAGGTGGACATTCACGATGTTCTAGATCCAACTCCAAAACTTTTTCATCTTCTTCCCAAACTGAAATTCAGCACAATTAAACAAAAGCTCTGCATGATAACTCGTAGCAACCTCAGACTCTTGGGCTCAAGTGATTCTCTTGCCTCAGCCTCCTGAGTAGCTGGGACCACTGGCACCTGCCATAATGCCTGGCTATTCTTTGCTATTTTTTTTTTTTTTTTTGAGGCAGAGCCTCAAGCTGTCACCCTGGATAGAGTGCTGTGGCATCACAGCTCACAACAACCTCCAATTCCTGGGCTCAAGCGAGTCTCCTGCCTCCGTCTCCCAAGTAGCTGGGACTACAGGCGCCCGCCACGACGCCCGGCCATTTTTTGGTTGCAGCCGTCATTGTTGTTTGGCGGGCCTGGGCTGGATTTGAACCCGCCAGCTCAGGTGTACGTGGCTGGCGCCTTAGCCCGTTGAGCCACAGGCGCCGAGCC
>CAUYRH010102134.1:0-16886 GCA_963574655.1 Perodicticus potto | reverse complement strand
GTGCCTGTAATCCCAGCTACTTGGGAGGCAGAGGCAGGAGACTCGCTTGAGCCCAGGAATTGGAGGTTGCTGTGAGCTGTGATGCCACAGCACTCTATCCAGGGTGACAGCTTGAGGCTCTGTCTCAAAAAAAAAAAAAAAAGCCAACAACAAAATGTAATCTGTGGACCTGGTTTGGATATTGACTGGACAGCTAACAAGCAGTTGATGCATAGCTCGTGTGGTCCCCATCCCAGCACTAAGGGCTGAGAGTGAAAGGACATTAACTTATTTTTCTCAGGCTTACTTTTTTTTTCTCATTCTGTCAGTTGCTACCACGTATTTTCTGTAGCCATGATATGCTCAGAGTTGTCTGTAATTTGTTGACATATAATGCATTAATTATCAGGTAATCCGCTTTAAGGGTGCCTTTGACATTTCGACAGAAGCAACTCATAAGCAATAACAATTTTAGGAGTTTTGTTTGTATTTGTCAATATGTCTGCCTTTTTAAAATGAAACAATGATGTATTAGTTATCTATTGCTGTGTAATGAATTACCCCAACATGTAGCAGCTGAAAATATTATTAAGTATTATATCACAGTTTCAGAGTCAGGAATCTGGGAGCAGCTCCCCTAGATGGTCCAGCTTGGGGTCTCTCAGGAAGTTATGATCAAGCTGTTGGCTGGGACTATGGTCATCTCAAGCCTAGAGTATCTCCTTCTAAGCTCACTCGTGTGGTTGTTCCATGAACTTCTGGACAGAAGGCCTCAATGACAGGCTTTGTGGATCTTTCCACAAAGATGTAGGAATATCCTTAAGATGTTGACAGCTGGTAAGCGTAACATCTAGTGTGAGTGACAGACAGAAAGAGAGAGACCTGGCTTTGCACTCATAGCACAGTGGTTATGGCACCAGCCACATGCACCAAGGCTGGAGGGTTCAAACCTGCCCCAGGCCAGGTAAAAAACAATGACAAATGCAACAACAGCAAGCCAGGTGTTGTGGGAGGTGCCTGATGTGCCAGCTACTTGGGAGGCTGAGACAAGAGAATCACTTAAGCCCAAGAGTTTGAGGTTGCTGTGAACTGTGATGCCACAGCACTCTACCGAGGGTGGCATAATGAGACTTTGTCTCAAAAAATATATATAAATACTAAGTAAATAAATAAAAATAAGAGAAAGAGAGAGACCAAAATGCTGAGAGAGTCAGAGCATCTTTTATACTCTGATTTTGGAAGTGGTATGCCATGCTTGGTGCAATGAAAAAGGGCATGAATGATACCAGGAAGGCAGGATCTTTAGGGATTATCATAATGGCTGCCTTCCAAATATGGGTAGTCTTCAAAGCTTAACAAAAAATCTTTACTACAACTCACTAAAATAAAGGGCTTGTCAAAATCCAATATGTGTGAGGGTACTGTGTAATACATGGCTGAGTGTAGCTCTCCGTAGGTCTCTTATGGCTTGGGATTCTTTAACTATTTATTGTGGATACTTGTTACATCCATAATAAATTAATTTTTTTTTTATCCTGGCTGCTGTTTTTATTACAGACTTGTTGCCTTTACAGTTGAATTGATTGTGCCCTTCTTATTTCAGAGGCCCAGCTGTGTCCCTCAAGGGAGGAATTCACCAAATATCCACCCATCTACACAACCCCAACTGAGCCTGAACTTCTCTTATTTAAAAAATAGAATTAGTGAGAATGGGCAGAATACGAGGGAAAGAAAAGTCAAGGCAAAAAAGAGAAAAGTCTGAGAATAGAATTTGTGTGCTTAGAATCTCAGAGAAAGCTTGGGTGTGTCAGCGGCTGCCTGGGTTGCCCCAGGCAAAATGCAAAATGGGTCCTTAACCGAGATCCCCCAACTGTCCCTCCCCTCTTCGTCCCCGCTGTAGGCATCTCTACCCTTGGAAAGGAAGACAGCTTGTCCCTAAGAGGGGCCTCAACCCTCCCCACCACAGATTTCTTTTCTCTCTCTCTCTCTTTTTTTTTTTATTAAGTCATGTATAGATTTCTTGATATGCTGCAGCCACCTAGGGCCAAACAAACCGTAGAGGTTCCCTGTTGTCTCTGATAATAGACAAACTGAAAACCCGTAGGGGTGAGAGGAGGGGGAGGGAGGGGAGGTTTTACCCCAAAATGGACTTTCCTGATATGTTCAGTGACTTGAAAAAGTGAGACAGTATTTTTAAAGTAAAATTGTTCATAAAAATCTGTTTTGTAGCCTTTTTAAAAAATCAAATGACTTAGGGCAGCACCTGTGGCTCAGTGGGCAGGGCACCGGCTCCATATACCAAGGGTGGTGGGTTCAAACTCGGCCCCTGCCAAACTGCAACCAAAAAACAACCAGGTGTTGTGGCGGGCGCCTGTATTCCCAGCTACTCAGGAGGCTGAGGCAAGGGAATCGCCTAAGCCCAGGAGTTGGAGGTTGCTGTGAGCTGTGTGATGCCACAGCACTCTACAGTGGGCTATAAGGTGAAACTCTGTCTCTACAAAAAAAAAAGAAAATCAAATGACTTAACAACTGAACTCACGTGGCAATAATAGCCTTAGGCAAAGATAGATGCCTCCTGTTTGCTCAGTCTCTATCAGGCCTTCCATCTCCACAGTCCTCAAGCTGGGTGTTCACTGATATTAATAATCACTCCTCTACTATTTTTCTAGCAGTCTTTTTCTGTGACTGTCTTTATCATTAATGGAGGGGAAAAATAGACTAAGAAGACCACCTATTTTAAGAAAATTACAAGAGACTCTGTTGTTCAACGGAAATAAAGAATATTGCTATGGGCTCGGCGCCTGTGGCTCAATGGGCTAAGGTGCCAGCCACGTACACCTGAGCTGGCGGGTTCGAATCCAGCCCGGGCCCGCCAAACAACAATGGTGGTTGCAACCAAAAAATGGCAGGGCATTGTGGCGGGTGCCTGCAGTCTCAGCTACTTGGGAGGCAGAGGCAGGAGATTTGCTTGAGCCCAGGAATTGGAGTTTGCTGTGAGCTGTGATGCTACAGCACTCTATCCAGAGTGAACAGATTGAGGCTCTGTCTCAAAAAAAAAAAAAAAAAAAATTGCTATGTTTGTTATCTAAAGAAGGACTGTATCTAAAGAACACACCTTAACTGTCATTTACAAAATCATCTGAAGAGGCAGCGCCCATAGCTCAGTGGGTAGGGCGCCGGCCACATACAGTGAGGCTGGTGGGTTCAAACCCAGCCTGGGCAAAAAACAACAATGACAACTGCAACAACAACAACAGCAAAAATAGCCGGGCATTGTGGCAGGTCCCTATAGTCCCAGCTACTTGGGAGGCTGAAGCAAGAGAATAGCTTAAGCCCAAAAGTTTGGGGTTGCTGTGAGCTGTGATGCAACAGCACTCTACCCAAGGTGATAGCTTGAGACTCTGTCTCAAACAAAACAAAACAAAACAAAACAAAATCATATGAAGAGCTAGGGCAAATGAGGTAATGCAAGATGAAAAACGTTACTGAACTGAAAAACATTTCAAGTTTTTACATGTGAATAACTACAAAAATGTAGTTATGAATTTGATGTCAAGGCATTTAAACTTTTTAGAGATGATCAGTTTATAAAAGTATCCTTTGAGGGCGGCACCTATGGCTCAAAGGAGTAGGGCGCCAGCTCCACATGCTGGAGGTGGGGGGTTCAAATCCAGCCCCGGCCAAAAACTGCAAAAAAAAAAAAGTATCCTTTGAACATAGCAAAATATGTCTTTTCTCCCCAGCATTGGGAAACACTGGAACTCAGCATGTTGAAGATAGGGCTAGAAAAGTCTTCAGGGACAGTTTGCTGGTGTTTCCAAAGAGGTCTCCAATAAGTTGCACCTTTTTTCCCCACCTAGGTTCTACACAAGGTAAGAAACAAAATAAAGACTAAAATTGGAGGTCAGATGTCATCTTTCCCATGAAGTACAGTTGAGGTCCTACTTAACAGAAAAGCCAGATGGAACCTTCAGACTGAACTCCACCCAGAGTATCAACCCCCACATGGTCCCAGGCCTGCAAACTGTCTCTGTAAGCAGATTTTGCTCAAGAGAATGAAGGAAACCAAGGAGTCAAAACAAACATGTCCAGTTTACCTTCCCAAATTTTTATTTTTTATTATTTTGTTGTTTTTGTTGAGATGGTGTCTCACTCTGTGCCCTGAGCAGAGTGCAGTGGTGTCATCATAGCTCACTGCAATCTCAGACTCCTGGGCTCCAGGGATCCTCCTGTCTCAGCCTCCCAAGTAGCTGGGACCATCAGCACATCCCATGATGCCCAGCTGTGTATTTTAGTTTTTGTGGAGACAGGGTCTCACTCTAGCTTAGACAAGTCTCAAACTCCTGAGCTCAAGCCATTCTCCTCTCTCAGCCTCCCAAAGTGCTAGGATTATAGGCATGAGCCACAGTGAGCGGCCCAAACTTTCAAATCAGTTAAATCACTCTAAAATCACCAATAAGGTATTGAGGAGAGTGCAAGTGTGAGCTACAGTCAGCTCTATTAACAAAGGGTGTTAATGAGAATTTAGATGTGACCAAAGAATTCTCAGACTTGGCAACCAGGACAGGAAAGCTGTGGGTTTACGGGTTATGTGCCGAGTGCAATGTGAGCCTACAGGGCTAAAACCTATTAAGTGTGACTGCTGTCAAGCTCCCGTGAAAGGCAGTGTGCGGGGCAGCCAGCCTGGCTTCACATCCCCATCTGTGGGGTATCATGCTCGCCATCCGTGGAGCATACATGGAAGCTTCTCAAGGCAGGACTATGCCACGACCAAAGCTAAACTGGCCAGTGGTGGAATACCTCGTTCTGTAAGTATGTGGGGAGAGAGGACCCCGAATATAAAAAGAATTACCCGCATTGTACATATGTGGTAGTTGTTTTCCATTATAAACCAGAATTAAGCCAATCTCACCTAGAGGATTCAGTGCTGACCTTGAAGTGAGATAGCATGAGAGACAAGACCCGAGACAGCATTTCAGTGCATAAGGAAAGGTGAATGAACATTTGTCCGAAACAACAGAGGAATGAAATGCCACCTCCTCTGGGCAACCTCAGAAGAAGGCCTCTTCTCTCACCTAGAGCATTAGTCATTCTGTGGGTGTGGTTCCCAGAGCACTTGGAACTTGGGACCGTGGGTTGCAAGCTCAGAAACCCGCCTGGGCTGGTTACACTCAGGAATGCATTGTAAGGAAGGCCGATGTCTCACAGACCCCAGAGGTAGGCAGTGAGGACAAAAGGGGTGGCTCCATGGGTGGTACCGGGGCCCAGAGCCCGTCTCACCACCCACAGTCCTTTTCCTTCTTTCTGCGTAACCCTCTTTGCTCTGCTTCTAAGTCTGCTTGGTAGGCAGAAGAAAGTCGTTTCCCATCCCACTCACGTTTTCATGTTTGAGCCCCAGGGAGAGCCTCTCGCCCTTTCTCAATGCCTGGGAGATGAAATACTACTGGCCTGGAGTAGGTCAGGTGTCAGGTGTCACACTGTGGGCCAACCCATAGTCACCAGGCAAGCAAGATCTTGCAGAACATGCTCTTCGCACCTTGCCAAAACCAGCACCAGCTCAGGCGACCAATTTATAAGGGCTGGGCTGATAATGCAATAGGTGTCCACTGACACTGAAAGGGGTGGGAGGATAGGAGAAAGAGAGAGACAGAGGTGCTTTGAAGCAAGCTATTGCATTTTACTCCTTTTTCTGTTTTTTGTACTTTGCTTAGTGTCTTTCGGTAGTTAGTTGGTGCAGGGAATACATATATATATAGTAAATATAGATGTTTGTTGATTGACTATGAAAATGCACAGACTCAGGCTGGGCTTCTTAGGCAAAACGTACATGTGTACTTCTGCACACATACACACACATGCAGGCACGCACACTCTGTGAGTGGCACCCCGCTGGATTTCTTCATTATAATAATAAAAATCAGCTCTAGCTACTTTAACCAGAAATGGATTTCAATGGAGGACATGGACGTCTGGTGGAATGAAAGAGAAATCTGATCATCCAGGCTCAGGAAAGACAGACTGGCGCTATTCCTCCAGCTCTCAGTTATGGGGGAGGAGAGAACAGGTAGCATGGGTCCCTGTCACAGCATTTTCTGCCCTTAGTTCCAGACTCAGATCCTGAGAGAAGGCATCTGATGAATCCAGCTCCGGTCTTGTGGCCTCATGCACCCTGTCCCAGCGCTTTAACTGGGAGTCCCGCTACATGGCATTCAATAGGACAAGGGTAGGGCCCCAGCATCAAGGCTGGGAAGAGGGATATAGTCCAGGTGGGCAAAGGTAACAGACCCCACTTCAGGAGTCCCTTCACACTAATGGGGCAGATATGCCAATGGAGAGGTGCAGATGGAAAGTGAGCAGGGTGTGTCTGGCCTGGTTCATCCTACCAGCCAGCAAATCGCTGGAAGCTCTTGACCTCCCTGCAGGAATGCTGCCTTCCACCCAACACTCTGAAATTGGAGGTCTGCGTGGGGGTCCTGGACTAGCACAGCCTGGGTCACAGTTAAACTCCTCCCTAAATAGGCTTTGGCACATTCCAAATTGGGAAATCCAAAGGGAAAAGCCAATGGGTGGGGGTGGGGTGTACCAGAAGGGAAAGACCTGCCATTCTTTAGTTAATGATTTCATCAATTTCACCCATGGGTCTCAGCTGTGGATCTAGGATAGAGCTTGAAAAATATGTGGAATTAGCAGATACTCTTGGGAGTCTCCTCAGCCTTGTAGAACTAGGGATTCTCCAGTGAGTGATAGTATTTCAAATGGAGGAAGGTGAGGTCCACACAGTGTTCATTTCCAGGTCTCCGTTTACTGGGCCAAGGTGCAAGTCTGTGGTGACGCACATGGCTGCTTCTCAGCGCCCAGCACTGTGCTGGAAAGTGTGCCTGCAGGTCGGGGAAGAGTGGCACCGTGGTCCTGTAGTCAGGCCCTTGCAACTCCAGCTGAGAACAGAATGCTTTTTATTCCAAAGATCTTGCCTTAAAGGAACCTTTCTGAAGCATTCAACTGAGCTTGTCCTTTGTCTATGTAACAGTCAAATAGACCACTTCCATTACAAGGGGCATCATCAGGTCTAGTGACAAACACAGCTGAGCCTTGGCGTGTGTCACCCTCAACCCAAGGACCAGCCTTTGTGGCTCCCTGTGTGGGAACGACTTCCAAGTTGCCTATTACATGGAAATACTGGCCAAGGTTGACTCCACTTTGTAGGTTTAGGGGTGATATTTTGGAATGGTACTTTTTCCCCAGGGTTCCAAAAGACCCAGAGAAATTTAACTATCTTAGTGATTTTATTCATTTTAGAGATGAGATCTTGCTGTATTGCACAGATTTGTCTGGAACTCCTGGGCTCAAGCAATCCTCTTAACGTAGCTAGGACTACAGGCATGCGCCCTGCTCCTGGCAATTATTTCTATAATCAAAGGAAAATGTGTGTGTTTAAAGACTTTTTTGCATGTTCTTCACCCATTAATTCAAATGTGCTTTTTGCCTTTGCTAGGAATTCTCCCAAGATGATTTTTAAGGAATTTGTTAAGAGAGATTTATAATAAGGAAAAAAATCCACTTTTGATAATAGTAGAAGAGATTTTACAGATTTTGTGAGTACCTATGTGGGTTTACTCTGCATTAAGCAAAACTCTAGATAGAAATGAAATTGGGGTGAGAATTAACCATTGTAAAATCTCCCTTAAGTGGGCCAATCAAGATGGAATCTTTTAAGTTACCTTATGTAACACTATGTGTTTATCTATTTCCTACCTCTTATTACTCTAAATGTGATATAATTTATTCCAATAATCACTGTTGAAAGAAAGAATACAATAACTACTCATAACCCAGTCACCAGTAACATTTTTGTTTGAAATTATTTTCTTGCCCTGGACCTTCAAATCCTTTAAGAAGCCTTGTCCATTTTAGCCTCAAAACCACGTTCTGAATAGACCAGAAAGACGTTGTTGTTCCAGTTAAGTTCCTTGTGGAGACAGCCAGCAGTCGGGGGGTGGGGGGCAACGCCCCCTCCTGACCCCTCTGTGCCAGGCAGTTCTTCCAGAGACAAGCTGGCTGCGTCCAGTGAGGGACACATGTCCCCCAGGGAACGATCAGCACGTTCCCCAGAGATAAGTCAACTCTCACTAACTAGACTCCTCTATGGACTCCTAAGGACTGGAGGGAAATGCTGGAGTCACGTGTGTGGATGATTTTTGCTTCTTTATGTGCGTGTGTGTTTTCAAGCCCTTGAGACTGTTTCATATCATCTCTTAATTGGAAATTTTATATTGATCGTTTTAAGTTCCTGTGTCAATTTGATGTCACTGTGTGAAATAATGAGGGACCCTGTTTTTAATGACCTGAATACCTGCCTAGTGAAAATTCAACATAAATTTTAAAATTGTTACCTTTTCTGTGGAAATACAAAGCAACTGAAAATAGGCCAAACCTCCTCCCTTTCTTGGGCTGTGCCCAAGTTCAGTGGGTAGGCCACATACACCGGGGCTGGTGGGTTCAGACCCAGCCCGGGTCAGCTAAAACATCGATGGCAGCGACAACAACAACAAAAAGTAGCCAGGTGCTGTAGTCTCAGCTACTTGGGAGACTGAAGCTAGAGAATCGCTTAAGCCCAAGAATCTGAGGTTGCTGTGAGCTATGACACCATGGCACTCTACCCAGGGTGACAGCTTGAGACTCTGTCTCAAAAAAAAAAAAAAAAAAAAAAGAATTCCTCCCTTTCATCTCTTTAATTATGACAACCTCTAGTTTTTGTTGTTATTCTGTTAACATTCTCTGAAACTATTCTCATACCCCAGGACAATTATTTTCTTTGGGATCACTTGCTGGCACTTCGTTGTGTTTTAGTCCAAAGAAAGAGAAACTGAAGGGTGGAATCCAAACAAACCTTGTTTACTTTTTCCACACTTCAGGAACCAGAATAAATTCAATCCAAAGAACCCTGGGGGAACAGGAAAAAAAGGTTTTTCATTGTGCACAATGGAAATTAGCATAGAAGGCTTTATTTACACCGAACAGTAGCATCCTAATTAAAAGGGTAAGGCAATACATTAATAATGATAGATAATTGCCCTTGAAAGCGGTTATTGATGAGATATGGTAATCAAATGGTTGGAGGTATTTAAATATTAATTAAGTTGAATTTTAGGGCAGAGTACATTTTTCTGGGAGTCTCCTTTGCCAGTGCTTTGCCAGGGTTCAAAGTGGTACTGTTTTCTCTCGGGTGACTATTGTATTGGCTTCAGGGACAGAGAGAGGGCCCCAGCAGTGTTCACCTGTCCCAGGTCCTGAGATCGGTCTGCCCAGTCGGGCAGCATGCCAGCCAGCCTCCCTCTGTTTGCTGTTTTGCCTTCCATTCCCTCATTTCCACCTGTTACCTCCTAATGTGGGACACTGCTGTTCGACTCTGGTTTTCTACCCTCTTGAGTATTGAATAGTCTGATTTGATGCCTTGCATTTCAAGGCAGATTTAACAAAGAACGGGATGTAATCACTTCTGAGGAATCAAGAAAAAATAATCCAACCTAGGTTCCACTGGTAAGTTACTACTGCAATTACTGCTTAAAATAAGGAAGCCCTTCCTATTTCCCCATATTATGTTGGAGCACATGCATTTACTGCCATTTTAAAAAATTATTCTTCATGGTAGTAAAATATACATAATATTTACCATTTTAACCATTTTGAAGTGTACAGTTCAGTGGTATGAAAAATATTCATGTTGGGTGACCATCACCACCATCCACATCTCCACAATGTTCGTCATCTTGTAAAACTGAAATGAGCCATAACTTCCCATTCCCCCTTGCCCCTTGCCCCTGGCAACCACCCTTCCACTCTCTGTCTGTGATTTTGATTACTCTAACTACCTCATCTAAGTGGAATCATGCAATATGCCTTTTTGTGACTGGCTGATTTCATTCAGCATAATGTCCTCAAGGTTCATCCATGTTATAGTGCATTTCAGATTTCCTTCTTTTATAAGATGGAATAGTATTCCATTGTATGTATATACCACATCATATGTGTCCTACAAATATATACAACTATTATATACCCATAATAATTAAAAATAAAAACTAATATGTGCTACTGGCGTAGAGACAGACATATACCAGTGGAACAGAATAGAGAGCCATATACTGTATGTGGTCTAAAAATGTTTTGATGTAGGCACACATCGTGAATTAATCAAATCAGGGTATCCTTCAGCTCAGGTATTTATCATTTCACTGTGTCAAGAACATTCCAAGTCTACTCTTTTAGTCATTTGAAAGAATACCCTAACTTACTCTTGATTATAGACACCTTGTTGTTCTATCAAATACTGTTCATTCTATCTAACTATATTTTTTTAACCATTAACCATCCCTACTCCCCCCTCTCTGCTACCCTTCCCGGCCTCTGGTAACCATCATTCTACCCTCTGTCTCCATGAGATCAATTGTTTTTAAGATGTAGCTCCCACATATGGGTGAGAACATGCAAGATTTGTCTTTCCACACTTGGCTTATTTCATTTAAGATAAAGCTCTCCAGTTCTATCCATGTTGTTGCAAATGGCAGAATTTCATTTTTTTATAACTCTATAATATTACATCGTGTATATGTCCTACAACTTCTTTATCCATTTATTTATCATAGGCACTATGATTGTGTCCAAATGGTGGCTATTATGAGTAATGCTGCAGTAAACATGGGCACATAAATCATCTTTTTAATACTAAATTCCCTTCTTTGGGATATATAAACTAGTTCTGTTTTTAGTTTTTTGAGAATCCTCCATATTGTTCTTCATGGTTTTGGGTTTTTTTTTGTTTTGTTTGTTTGTTTTTGTTTTTTTGCAGTTTTTGGCCGGGGCTGGGTTTGAACCTGCCACCTTTGGCATGTGGGGCTGGTGTCCTACTCCTTTGAGCCACAGGCACCGCCCTTGTTCTTCATGGTGTTTGCACTAATTTATAGTCCCACCAACCATGTGCCACAATGTTTTGATTACCGTAACTCTGCAGTAAGTTTTGAAGACAGGAAGTGTGAATCTTGCAGCTTTTTTCCCCCCTCAATATTGTTTTGGCTATTTGGGGTCCCTTGAGATTCCACATGAATTTTAGGATGGGCTTTACTATTTCTACAAATAAATACTTTTAATTTTTAAATGTTAATTTCATATGCTTCAATTTAATGGTTGAACTCTATGGCCCATAATAAAGTGAATTAGGCTGAAGGAGAAGGGAACTGATATTTATTGAAGACCTAATATGTGCCAGGCATGAGTTATATTCTGGAGATAACACTCCTTGAGTTATCTCTGAAATGTGAGCAATATGGGGGCAACAAGTCTACGGTTCAGATATTCATTGAACAAGTAAATGCTCAGCAGTGAGATGAAATAGACTAGGACATAACAACATCTTTCAGAGTGCTTGTGATGTAAGTCCTCCTATATGTGGGAAAAATGCATGAAAAGTGAGCAAAACAGTGTCTACATGGGGTTGTAGCTCCATAAATATTAGGATGAACAGACTGAGGTTCAGAGAGGTGAAATAACCACCCCAAATAAACAGCTGGTGTGACTGGGCAAGGCAAGCTCCATGTTCTTAACATGCTACTCCCACATCTGTATTTTGTATAAGATCCGATCTTGGTGGCCCCGCCAGCTCTGCTCCCCGCAGTCTCTAACTGCTGCCCCCACCCCATACCTCACACCCCACCCCTGCTTCTTCCTCAGCCCCTCACAACCTGCCAATGGCTGAGAACTGTGCCCCCTTGCCAGACATACAGTCCGACACCCCCCCATCTCCAGTTTCCAGGGGGAGAAGAAGAAGGAGGAACTCTTACTGAGGCACCTCCTGTGAGCCAGTCCCCACACTAAGCTCTTTACTTGCATTCTGTCGTGTACTGTTCATGACAACCCATCAGGCTGCAATTATCTTCGTTTTACAAAGATGACAACTGAGGTCCCTCAGGTCCCTCAGGTCCCTCAACCATGAGTACCACATGGTGCCTTTCAGCTTGGCTCTCTGTAGTTCCAGTGCCCTTGTGACCTAAGATGGAATCAAAATGCCACTGTATTATCAAGAACGAGGGTAAGAACGGCTAGAGGAGAGATGCAAGATTGAAATATCAGGAGATGGGCACCCTTTCTTCTAGTCATAAAATATTATCAGAACGCAATTGATCAGACATTCCCAAGCTCTTACTAAGCCCTCTACCCCACCCCGGGGTTCATTCTGGGGCAACTGCCCTGACACTGGGAATTAGGAAAGTGTATGGAGAAGATGCTATCCTTGGTGAAACTGCCCCATAGGAAAGGAGGCAAGACAGCTGAGCAAGCTAATGATGGACCAAAGGAGAAAACAGCAGAGAAGCAGAGGGTTCTAGAGCCCAGAACCCTTACGCTGGAAACCTGGCTCCGCCACTGGTTTACTGGGTGACCTTGGAATAGCTTCCTTATCTGCACAAAAAGGGACAAATAATGCTGACCTTATTGGTTCAGAAAATGACAAGGTTTAAAATGCTGGTCTTTGTAGGGGACCTATCACATATTAAAAACTTAATAAATGCGGTGGCTCATGCCTCATGCCTGTAATCCTAGCACTCTGGTAAGCTGAGATGGGTGGATCCCTTGAGCTCAGGAGTTCAAGATCAGCCTGAGTGTGAGTGAGACCTATAGTCCCAGCTATTCAGGAGGCTGAGGCAAGTGGATTGCTTGAGCCTAGAAGTTTGAAGTAGCTGTGAGCTATGACACCATGCCATTCTACCAGGGTGACAGAGTTAGACTCTGTCTCCAGAAAAAAAAAAAAAGTAATACATTTTGGCTCTCCTCCCTCCTCTGAGGGATTGGAGAAAGCAACATCACTTTGCTTAAATGCATATAAAAAGGTTTCAGACCACTTCTTAACAATGGGGATCTTTGTCAGTGAATATGCAAATCCAAAATAAAGAGAGGTTAAGAAACCTTGGCTAGAGGTGTCCCTATCTCTGCTTACAATCTGGCTCATCACAGGGTTTTCCAGCTTGGAAAACAGCAGAGGCTCCTGTTTGAGACACTCTGTCTCTGACAAAGGTGAACCCCTCCTTCCCTGACTCTAGCCCATGCTGGGCACAAAAGGGTCTTAGTGTTCCCTTTGTCGTTACCAGAAGGGCCAAACCTCAGAAGGGAAGACAGAAGGTGGGAGGGAGGGAGGTGGGGGTCTTGCAGCTCAATCTTCCTGTTTGCTTTAAAATGTGCAAAAAAGAGAGGCCTAGGAGCTGTAGTAACAATTCATAAAAAGTCACAGATTTCAGAATCCAAGGCAAGATCAATAATGTGCTGGGACTGTTTTATTGACATTCTCTCTCATCAGTATCAAGCTGGTCCTAGGTACAACTCACTGCAACACTCAGCGTTCTTGGGACACACTTTGTTTTTCACTTAGAAGTATAGGAAACATTTCAGTTATTTTTTCCACGTGTAAATGCTTTGCTTGGACCCTGAAGCTTTAGTTCCTGAATCCTTGCTGCTTATCAAAGAGCTTCAGGGAACTCTGCCCTAGGAGGTGTGCTGGATTCTGACAGTTGCCTTGCACCTTCCTCACCTGGCCTGTGCTTTCTGCTTTCCCTCTCCTGTCACCCGAGGCAAACATCTCAAAGGGACTGTTTAATCCCCGCCCCCACTTTCCTCCAGCTCTGTTTGTTCTTAAAACTTTAAAAAAAAAAATCGACTCATTCAAAATGATTTATTCAAACTGACAAAATACAAGATTTGGGGTTTTTTTTCTTTTTTTTGAGGCAGAGTCTCACTCTGTCATCCTGGGTAGAGTGCCCTGGAATTGTAGCTCACAGAAACCTCAATCTCTGGGTTTGAGCAATCCTCTTGCCTCAGCCTCCCGAGTAGCTGGGACTGTAACAGCCCACCACAATGCCTGGATAGTATTTTATTTTAATTTTTTAGTAGAGGTGGGTCTCATTCTTGCTCAGGCTGGTCTTAAACTCCTGAGCTCAAGCAATCCACCCCTGTTGGCCTCCTGGAGTGCTAGGATTACAGGTGTGAGTCACTGTGCCCAGACTCAAAATGCAGTTTTATATATTCTAGGCATGAAAACACTATAGGGACAGTGGTTAGGTCTTAATCATTCTGCAGAATAAAAAGGGAGAAGCAAAGTGATTCAAATGGCTATTTGTTTATCAAGTGCACAGGGTATGGGGCAGCAGCCTTGGAGGCTGCCTTTTGTTTCCTTCCCACTTCATTCCTCTGCTCTGATACATTAGCACTTGCCCTTTTGGCAAACAGGCTGATTATTTCTGTTGGGAGAATGGCCCACAGTTTACTTTTCTATAATAAGTAAATATCTAAATACCTTCTGATTTTAGCTTGGCTTTTGCTTGGCGGCCACATGGTTGGCCTGGGAGCCAAATGACTTTGCACGTTGAGGGAGGGACTGTCCAGGCTAAGCTCAGTGTGGATATTAGGTAGATCTGCAGTACCTTACTGGATTAGACAGACACAGGCCAATTTACTTCTAAAAGTTTGTCTTTCCTCTCCTACCCTCATCTTTTTTTCTTTTATCTTTGAGACAGAGTCTTACTGCATTGCCCCTGGCTAGAGTATCCCGGTGTCATAGCTCTCAGCAACCTCAAACTTTTGGGCCCACGTGATCCTCTTGCCTCAGCCTCCCAAGTAGCTGAGACTACAGGCACCTGCCTCAATGCCTGGCTAGTTTTTCTATTAGTAGAGATGGGGGTCTCACTCTTTCTCAGGCTGGTCTTGAACTCCTGAGCTCAAGCAATCCACCTGCCTGGGCCTCCCAGAATGCTAGGGTTACAGGCATGAGCCACTGTGCCTTATCTACCCTTGTTTTCTTAAACGTAACATCTTGGTTATGGAATACCAGGAAGTGGTCACATGCTATGAAGGTGGTTCTTTATTCACAAAAGAGTGCAAGTCACCAACAGTCATATTAGCTTTGCTTTTCTAAGGATACCCAGACCCCATTTAGGAACGACTAAATCCCTTTTATCCCCTATGAAATGAAAAATGATTTCACAATAACCAGTGGATTCCTTGACCACATAAAGTGTTAGTTTGGTCAATAAGCAAGATTATGTCAAATATTGGTTGAGCAAGTGGTTTTGGGCTTCACTATATATAAGATTCATAGGGGGGTGATCAAAAAATATGCAGTTGCCCAGACTCTGTCTGAGAGATTCTGATTTCAGCAGGCCTAGGCATAATTGTCTTTTAAGAGTTCTTCAGTTGAAGGCCCAGCACGGTGGCTCATGCCTGTAACCTTAGCACTCTGGGAGGCCCAGGCAGGTGGATTGCTTGAGCTCAGGAGTTCGAGACCAGCCTGAACCAGAGCGAGACCCCACTCTGGGAGGCTGAGGTGGCCAAATTACCTAAGCTCAGGAGTTTGATACAAGCCTCAGCAAAGTGAGACCCCCATCTTTAGAAATAGAAAAATTAGTTGGGTGTTTTGGTGGGTGCCTGTAGTCCTAGCTACTCAGAGGCTGAGACAAGAGGATCATTTGAGCCCAAGAATTTCAAGTTGCTGTGAGCTATGACATCACAGCTCAACCCCAGGATGATTGAGTAGACTTTGCCTCAGAAAAAAAAAAGGAAAAAAAGAAAAAATGTTCTTTGGGTGATTATAAAAGGCAGCCAGGGTTTAACATGGGCTAGGTTCTCTACTTTATGGAAAGATCCAGAATTTATCTTAGGAGGATCTTTAAAATAGATTTATTATGTGGTAGTCTCCAGGTACTGACACTAGAGCTATTTCATTGATTGCACCTTTATAAATAGTTCTTCTATCACTAACAACCATCCAGGAACTATATGAACTATCTAGACTTTAGTTTCTTGTCTGTAAGATATAGGCTTAGTTTATGTGATTTCCACGGTCCCTTCCAGGTCCAACATTCTATCATATTATGATCCCTAATTTCCTTATCACTCTAATTCCTGAAGAGGATTGCAGCTGGAGGAAATAATTAGGAATTTGAAAGAGGCTAAAAATCATCATCATCATCATAAACAATAGTAGATGGTAGAGTCAGACCTTAAATTTGGGTATCTCTTGGCACTATTTATGTGGCCTGGTTAAGAATACAGATTCAATGGGGCACAGTTCAGCTGTTCATGACTTTGGACAGATGACTTAACTTCTCTGCCTGAGTGTTTTAATCTGTAAAGTGGAATCAGTAGTAGTACCTCTGTCATAGAACATGGGTTGAATGAGTTTATCCATTTGAAATACTTCAAACACTACCTGGTGATATCACATGCTCAATAAATATTACCTGTTATGATTATGACTCCAAGACTCCTTCCTTTGGCCCATCCTCATTTAAATACAAATAAAATCCTTCCTGCCTTCAGGTTCTAGTTTCTCATTAGCTGAATAAAATTCATATCAAGAAGAATAAGCTTAACTGCTATTATGAAGAAATGTCTGTTGCTGAAACCCTGTGAGAAACTATTACTTAAAGGAGGAAAATCCAGATATTTGGGAGAAGCCATGCCTCCACAGTAGGGGCTGTGTAAACTGCTTGCTCAACATCGTAGGATCTCCCAGCAAAACACTATTGGGGATTTTGATTTCGTACTTGTGAGTGATACCAGGCTCACCTTTCTCTAGAGAGGATCATGTGTTCTCTCTGATATCACAGAGAGCAAGGCCATTCCTCCCTGTCTTCTGCTGTACAACCCTAGACAGTGTTTTTGTAATACTGTGAGGGAGGCAGGGAATGTTTTGAAGATTCTCTAAGAAGAATCTTCAAACTCAATCTTTTTTTTTTTTTTTTTTTGAGACAGAGCCTCAAGCTGTCACCCTGGATAGAGTGCCGTGGCATCACAGCTCACAGCAACCTCCAATTCCTGGGCTCAAGTGAGTCTCTTGCCTCTGCCTCCCAAGTAGCTGGGACTACAGG